>JARJDW010008206.1:0-23685 GCA_030264715.1 Adinopsis sp. GC000173 | reverse complement strand
TTCCTCGATATAAATATATGCAAATGGTTTACTAAATCATCCACTTTTTCAAATCTGCATAGTATATTTAGTGGGGTTTTTTGTTTGACATAAAGGATGTTTTATAGTTGGAATTTTATGTAATTTATCATTTCGGATAGCACAGCATTTTATGTAAAATTGCTTGAAAACTTTGTACATACAATCTAAATATAGCCTATCTTATATGTAAATTAAGTTTAAATACATATTTTCTAAAACGTACAAAGACCAAGAGTGTATAACAAGCGACTAAAATAATTGTTTGTTCGACTAGCGCGCGCGCTTGAATTTACTGGAAAAATCAAAGCGATCGCGCTCTGTTGACCCAATAACGCATCGTAAACAATGTTTTGAGAAGAAGCGTCGTTACAGTTGATAAATGTTATTCTAAGAATTGAATTAAATTTCAACACATGAAAATATTTTCGTTTCATATTCTCTGCGTCTACCTACGCAACTTTATATGTCAATCGAAAACCCGCACACATACATGTATTGTTCGCAAAATAAATATTTGAATGCGTGCAATTAAATTAGGTATTATCAGTTCATTGCTATATTATAAATTGATATCAAGTATAAAATTATTATTGGTATTGTTATAATTATAATAATAAACCGTACATCAATTAATTTTTTTTATAACTTGTAGGCATTGTAATAAACATTTGTAACAATTTTTACATCAAAACATTCATTAGTTTTTGTTTTACGTCTAATGTTACACGATGCTAAAAGGGCATGCGGCGATTATTACAATATTGAGCAAAAAAGTTGCATTAAATTTTGTTTGGGGAATGAAATTTTGGATGTAGAAATGCTCGGAATCGTGCAAACAATCTTCTGGGACTATGTTTTATCAGAAAGCAAGGCTTACAAGTGATACAATCAGTTAAAAGAACGCCGAAAAGGGTTTGAAGGCGAAGAACTCTTCGAACGAGCATCAACCCTTGCCGACGTCAATAAAACCAAAGAAATTTTGCTCGGCTTTCTAAATATGTCTGTTCGGGACTTGTTGGTATGTCGAAAGAGTTTGCAAATATCATTTTGTAAGATATTATGGGTCTAAAACCTGGAAATCATTGGTTAATGCCATAACATTGCCAATGTACTCATTCTTAGTGACTTTAACACCAAAAATCCTGTGCATATCGATCCACAACTACCGAATTCGTTTTATTTATTTAGTTACTAACACTTATAACTATCTTAGAATCTCAAAAGACTACCGTGGAAAAACTTTTCGGACGATAGAAGATGCATAATTTATAATGATTTTTGTTATCTAGCATATGCAACTATTATGTTACCACTAATTTTGATGCTTTTTGTTTTAGGTGGTTTATCATGCAGCGCATTGCATCCTGTTTGCGCTACTGTTAGCCTTCCTGCATACGCGTTTCATGCAAGACGCGTACCTATTATGGGTCTGTTACGCCGTGCTCTTTTTCCTCGCCACATTCTGCGCCCTCGCGCTTCCCGTCTACGGAAGCTCGGCTCGCGTGGCGGCCGAAGGCGTGTGGCAGGTCGTGTTCGTCGTCTTTCTCGCCTACGCCATGATGCCGCTGAAGGCGTGGATCGCCGCCGTTTTCGGACTGCTGCTGTGCTCCTCGCACATCGCCATCGCCGTCGTCTTTGCGAACGACTTTCCGCATCTACTCTGGCAACAAGTAAGTAAAAAATTGTGTTTTTACGAATGCGACACGGTGGAGAAATGGATTGATAATTGAATGGCAAATATAAATCATTTTTATTGTGTTGTCATGTTGCGCGCAAAAACATACTACATTTTCGTATGCGGAATTTGGAAAGCCAGACAAGAAATTTATTATGATTTTAATAGCGCTGAAATTTATTAGGCGTTACATAGAAATGCTTGACAGATTTATTTTAATCATCGATCGATGGCAAAGTAATGTAGCCTAATGTGCGGACTAAATGCGTATATTTTATCTTAAAATATCATTTCTATAGACTAAATATCNACATAGAAATGCTTGACAGATTTATTTTAATCATCGATCGATGGCAAAGTAATGTAGCCTAATGTGCGGACTAAATGCGTATATTTTATCTTAAAATATCATTTCTATAGACTAAATATCAGCAATTTTATAGAAAAGCATTTTCAATATTATGAAAATTACATTGGCAACTAGGTAAATGCCGATTTGTTCAATCAAATAAGAGAGTTTTCTTTTTAGTGGAAAAAACTTTAATCTTATGTATTTTTTATTTTGTTCGATGACTTCTTGTCATCTTTCTGATGATAATTTTGATTTCATCATCATTAAGCTGGTCGTTCTTAACGTTAGTCATCTTTAAGAGAAAAATGTCCAGAACGGAATTCTTCAAACCAATCGCGGCCTTGCCTCCCTTTAAGGGCTGCATCATCTTACACGTTACGTAACTTTTTGGCGGCTTGCACTGCGTTCTTCTCTTTACAGACATCATAAAGAAAAATATGACGAAAATGTTCGTTTTTGCACTTCATATTAATACTAAGGTAAAAAAACACTTTGAGAAAATATCTACGCAATGAACTTGTAAAGCTAGATTAGGATGACAGCTAACATATATAAGAAGAAGAAGATCATAACATTTATGGATATCCTAAAAATGGAAGTGAAACGCAATTATAAATGAAATCGGCAATTACTTAGTTGCCAACCCAATATTTATACCAACCAACAATTGCGTATATTAAGAAAATTTAAATTTGATGTAGGTAATTTTGTCTCACACCAATATAGTACTAATTTAAAAATTCCAGCGGCAAAATTTTTGCTTTTTTTACTCAATAGATTCAAGTACTTAAAATGCCTAAACGTTTTTTCGTGTATATAAAAAGAAGTTCATAACATTTACGGATATCCTACAATAGTAGTGAAAAGCATTTATAACTGAAATCGGCAATTACTTAGTTGCTAACCCAATATTTAGAACATAACACTTAAATCAGTTGTTATGTTGCATTTTTATTAATAGAATACACACCTATTATTAAATCTAAAATCAAATATGTTATATTTATTCAACATGTTTAATTATTTAATGATTTGCATCATTATGTTGACTATATGTTGCTTTATTGCTGCGATTTATACAATTAGTGTGTGTAATGCGCAATTTGCAATTTTAATTTATTTGACTTAACCTTGTAGCATCGTAAACATTTTTACTAGTACGTTTTCCAGGAAAATGCATTTCCTAGAAACATTTGGTGTCCAGGTTAGGAGCAAATAACACAACACATAAATAAACCGTAAATGTAAAAAAGGTATCCGCATTATTTTTAGGCGCAGACGAATCGAAGATGAAAAAGATTGGAGTATACGTTGTTTTTAAATTAGCTTTCGAACATAAAACATACATAAATTATGCGAACCTTAAAATAGCTGCTTTTACCCCCTCACACAATCAATCAGATATGATTTCGAATAATAAACGTTTTATGTATACGAGAATACGTTAGTATAATGCAATGAAGGGTTTTTTATTTTGTTGCAATTAACGTAAAGTTGTTAATTTTGTTGACTTGTGACTTGCGTGAAATGCGAGTACTCGTTAACTGGTAATTTATGGCGGCTAATATTTTTTCATTACACAAAGTCGTGCCGAATGCATAATTCTTGTGAAATTGTACCAAATATTGTTAAAACTTTTTTAGTGCGGTGTTTGTGTGTGGCTATTTTGAGCTGACCGCAAGGATGTAATTAAAATTCTTTAAAGCACAGTTTTGGAGTAGTTTGGAAAGATTAAAGGACTGCATGTATATTAACTTAGATTTTGGCAATGCCTCTTTGCCCTACTACTGTATAGAAGATAATAATGCTGCATTGTGCTATACAACATCAACTTAAAGTAACGATAAATGTTGGTGTTTTGCAAGGAAATGTTGCCGCTGGGATCATTACAGTAAAACCACTTCTATTTGGTGCAGAATATGTTTGATGATACTCACATTGAAATTGTACATAAATCTACATATTTAATTAAATTTTTAATAATCGCATTTCCGAGTTTTTTTATTTATTAATGTTGTTTCTAGCAAAGATATTTAGATTTATTTTTAGTAGTAATCAGATTAGGTTTTCAAATTAATAACTTCCTTATTTTCTTCATTTAAAAGTTGGTTGGCGTATAAATCTTAAAATATATATAATTCTACAAGTTGTTTCGAGCGATAAATTTACGCATTATTTGTTTGAATAAAAACTTCTTTATAACTTTACTTCCAGACTGACTTTCTTTCATTCTAAGATTTAAAAAATAAGTTTTATTATTTATAAATAATAAATGCGGCGAATAAAACTGAAATATTTGCATTTCCGAATGTACCAACTATTTTAAATCTATGATTTGCAATTTAATAAAGATTTTTTCCAGAACAACGAAATCGAATCTGCATAATTCTTTAATTTTACTTCTAGAATGACTTTCTTTCATTGTTAAATTAAAATAATATATTATAACACAGCTATAATTAAATTCACGGTATAAAACTGAATTTTCTGATTGTACTATTTTTAATCTATGATTTGCAATACGGAGCCGTGAAAATCATATGAATCTGCATAATTCACTTATTTATTTTAACATAAATCAAAGATAACGCATAGTCTTAAACAAGGCAATCCATTAAAAATGGCAAATATTTACATATCTGCATATTTATGCATATTACATATCTGCATATTTCATTTGTTGTTAAATTTAAAAAAGACATTTTATTATAACATTTCTATAATTACATTCGCAGTGTAAAACTGAAATATGTGTATGTACTATTTTTAATCTATGATTTGCAATACAATAAAGATAGGTATGTTCCCAGAACAACGAAACCATGAAAATCGAATGAATCTGCATAATTCACTCATTTATTTTAACCTAAATCACAGATAACGCCATCTTAAAAAAGGCAGTCCATTAAAAAATGGCAAATAATGTAAATATTTTGTATATCTGCATATTTATCTAATTTACAGAATGAAAATATATAGATAACTTACCCCTTTGAATAATTTTTGCTTTTATTGTCAAATTTAAAAAATAAATTCTATTTTAATCCCAATTGAATATGCAATATTTTCGAAAGTACTTTCAATTTTTAATCTCGGATTTATAAAGAAGTAAATAAATTTCTAGTACAACAAAATTGGGAGTGACCTAAATTCTGCATAATTCGGTCATTTATTTTAACTTAAATCAAAGATAGTATAGTCTTTAAAAAGGCAATTCATTTGTAAAATGGCAAATATTTACATATCGACGTATTTATGTAAGCTGTATATAAAATGAAGCAATGTAGATAACTTTTATTATAATAGAAATTGAATATGCAGTAAAAAACTGAAATTTAATTGTTTGGTTTGTACTATTTTTAATTTTCTATGATTTTCAATACAATAAAGATATGTTCCCAGAACCACGAAACCATGAAAATCGAGAGCAAACTAAAATCTGCATAATTTACTCATTTATTTTAACTTGGAACAAAGATAACACACCTAAAA
This sequence comes from Adinopsis sp. GC000173, assembly GCA_030264715.1. Taxonomy (NCBI): domain Eukaryota; kingdom Metazoa; phylum Arthropoda; class Insecta; order Coleoptera; family Staphylinidae; genus Adinopsis; species Adinopsis sp. GC000173. Next base: position 18,145 of record JARJDW010008206.1, on the reverse strand, counting down.
GGGGCAATTCATTCATAAAGTGGCAAATACTAACATTTTTTACATATTTGCAATATTATCGGAACGAAACCAGATTGTAATTTCAACACTTTAATTATGTTAGTCTTTTAACATCACTTTTATCATTCAACAGTTGATGAATTAGTTCGACGAGGCTTGATATAATGAAATTTCCAATTAACAATTGTGTTTGGTTTTTGGCTAGCTAGATCTTCACCGACCGCTTCATATATCTAGTTAAACGTTTATTAATATCACTTTGCAATCGAATAGGAGGGTTCATTCGGGTCAATTTTCTACAAAACGATTACGTACTAATTTAAGCCTTACGTTATTTGAAAATCGAGGAAATGAAGAAGCGTGTGGATTAAGGCATCCTATGCCTGCGTAGAATTATTTATGAGCAATTATTTTATTGGGATTTCTCGATAAAATACTCGGCTACAATAACTATTGTAGGTATTTTTATTTCATTTGATTAAACTAGTTTTGAGAATTTGAATGCGAATATACACATACGACAATTCACGTATCGTCTTCTAATGATTGTTTACACTTTAAGTTTACCGTCCACTGTTATATTTCAGTGTATCATTGTCTGTAAGTAGAATAAAAGCAAATTAATTTATGTTTCTTTTTATATCGTCGGATTGTTCGGAAAGTAATTTTGTTTTGCTATTGAGAAAAAACGTTTAAAATTATCATGTATAGTTGAATTCGATAAACTTATCCTCTCAGCAATCTTACGAGTTGTTATTCGGCGGTTTGCATCTATCAAAGTCTTTATTTTCTCTTCATAGGCTTCAAGAGGCCTTCCAGAACAAGGTGCATTTTCAACATCGAAATTGCCGGAACGAAATTTTTCAAACCAATATTGACATTGTCTTTCTCGCTTGAACTGCATTATTACTGTTTCAGTAATAAAAAAGTAAAATATACTGAAAATGCTTCTTTCGATTTGTACTAGGGCATCAAACACAAACTATTTCATAGTCAAACAAAATTTTCAACAAACAAACCTTACTACATCAGATATCAAAAGATATAATAATTATGCGAATTAAATATGACGTTGACTATGAAAAAATACACTTGAGCTCTCAATTCGTAAAAAGCGAAATTACTTGTCGCACTATCTGATATAATATAATAATATAATAATTCAAAACTGGAGTATTTTTCTTTTTTTTGCTTAACTGTGGATGAAACGCATCAATAAATTTTGACGCAACAATTATTTTTGCATACCAGCCTTGGTATATTTTATTTGTCAATCTTTGAAAGTATATTTGAACTTCTTGCGCATAAATGAACGAAGTTTACGGTTGTTTTTGCCATCAACACTCTATGAACGCTTGACAGGAAGATCTATTGGGACCGACAACGATATCGAATAAACTTACATGAATTTAAATATTCCTTTAATGAAATATGAAAAATATATCATTTTATCGCGATGTTTCAAACAGACAAACGTGCATACAAGTATTCGAAATATACGCACTGGAAATTGATCGAATGCGTTACATTGTACAAACACTAAACGTGTGTTTAATTTAAAATTTGGACTGTTGTTATTTTACATGTATAGGTGCATTATGTAAATTTAGTAGATATTCATGAAAGTTAATTATATTTTAGTATACTATATTGTTATCGTTGTACTTGACACGATTCCTGCCATAACATACACATAAAGTCTTTGTAACAACATTAATTTAGCGCTGACATTTGCATTCTTATCAATATATGTGTGGCATATCCTTTTATTATTATATTGCAAACATTATAAATTTTACTATACGTTATGAGATAATCGTACAATTTTAGAAGAAAAAAAAACGAAAACAAGGATGGCAATAAAAATGCATGACACATTCACTCACATTTGCATACATATATTGAAATTGCTTTTATATACATACACAGTACACTTTTGTTTCATTTTCGAATTCATCGCTTTTTTGAAATCGTAAATTTCATTTCATTTACAAAAAAACGCGTATTGCCTTGAAAATATGGCATTTGTTTTTACTCGCGGTAATTTTTCAGGTTGAATGAATATTTTCGCTCGTATATTTTTTACAACGCCGCTTTAATGCTTTAGAGCCTGATTTCTTGGCATGGATAGATAGAGTGGTCAGAGACGTAATTTTATATAAAACTATTATTATTTTATTTTTATTACTGGAATTAAATCTTTATTATTTTTTACAAATTGAATCATTTTTGTGGGATCATGCCTTTTCAGCACTTAATCCTTAATGCAAATGGGTGTGGGGGATATAACTTTTGCTTACACAAACCATTTTTAGGTTAATTTCGCTTACACCATCTCTGTACAAACCCTTTACTGGCAAATATTTTTATTTAAATTTGTTGTACTATATTTTGTTCGCTTCTAATAAGATTTAAAATTTACTACTAAATTTTAAGATATTTTAATCCGTTCAGAATTAATTTCTTGGAAAAAAACTAAATAAATAAGTTATTGTTATTTGATATAGGTTAGAAAAACAAATCTATACAGCATTGCCAATTTTGTTTTTTGCTAAAAATGTCAGGAATATTTAAAAATAAAGCATTGCCAACCATGTTTTTTGGTGGAAATTTCAGGAACATTTAGGAATACAGCGTTAGCAACCTCACTAATAGGAGAATTACTTGTCTGTCAATTGATGACGGGATTAAATTGATTATGAACTCGAAAAATTTTAAAATGCCTTTAAGTTAATGGAGCATTACCGATTTGATTATGAAATCGGCTCTTGGTCTTATTAAACATAATGAAATAAAGTGCAATGAAATTACTATGAAAACATTTACTTGTAAAGGTACGTATTATTTAACCCAAAAATGTTCTCTGCGAAGATGGTGCAGTTTCCTCTTCAGCAGTTTTGTCTGTATGCAGGTATCATAGAAAATATGATCCGATTAAACGTTTGTCTATTCAATTAATTTCCTAGAATGCAGAGATACATTAATTAATTTCATCTAATTTGCGATCTATCGTAAAATAGTGTGTGTTTAATATTATTATCTATCCATAATTGGTTTGAATTACTTCATTAAAACCAATGTGTTTTGCGAATTATCTTCAGCGACGATCCATAATTTTATATTAATTAGATAACTCGTCGCTAATTGATTTCTCGCTTTTCATCATCAGATGTTTGTTTTTCATGCTGCTGCGGCGAATTAATAAAAACCGATTACGTCATTTAGAGGAGGAAATTCAATTGTAATCACGTCGAGGAATGTTGTTGATACTTTTATTAACTTGTCACTAAACAACTTTTATTAATGTCTTTGCTTTTTGTGTTAACTTAAAGGAAATTGTACAAATCATTGAACAAGGAAAGTTTATTTAGTACATAATGTGCATGTGAATATGAGTAGGGAAAGGTAGGGAACAGAATGACATATTTCTTAACAATACGAACCTCAAGGAGCTCTTGAATTATTTCGCATTAAGAGTAATTCTGGAGTAATTTGTATTTCTTTTAAGGGTTTCGTTTCATTTCGGTTTTAATATTTGAAAAAGTCGTCAGTTTTTGTTGACTTGAACAAATGGAATTTAGGTATTTAATTAATTATTATATTGGGCGTAGAAATATCTCACTCAAGTTCATATTATAAATTTATTAAGAAGATTTAAATATTGTAAATACGTCTTTATTATTTATCTGCAGCCAAAATAGAGCAATAAAAAGTCGAACAATGTTCACATAACTTAATTTTTACATTTTGATACTTTGCCCTAAGTTTTTTCTTTGTTTTATGTAATTTTTTACTAATTTTAATCGGATAAACCGGTCAAACTTTTTACTTCTGTTATATCTAACAAATATGTCGTTATACAAAAATCATAGCTCTCAACCATAGTTTGTCCTACCCGACAATACATTATTGCGAATAAAAATTTATTCTTCAATCATCATTGATTTGGCATAAAATCAACTCTCAATAAAAATCGCACTTGTACTACCTATAAATAAAAAATTGCTAGTATTCTACTGAAGCTGCCCCAACTCATGCTTTTCCTTTAAATCAAAATAAAGCGTCAATTTACAGATGACGATTATTAAAATTGGCATTTTGATTGATACATTTTACGATCTTTGACGTATTGTTTTTATGCCCTGTGTTAGAAAAATCAATAAGGCATTTTTCATTCATAAATAATCACAACAACATGAAATCTTACTTTTCGTTTATTTTTGTAAATTTATTGATAGATATAAATAATTAAATAATTAACTTCATAAATTAATAGTTAAACAACGACGATAGACCACATTTAATCTAATTATCGGATAGCTGGCACAAAGCAACAGTCTCACAATATATAATATAAAATTTAATTTAATGCATCAGTTGCAAAGCGATGTGCTTGTGAAGTTTGACTAAGTGACAACTTGAAGCGAATTTTATGAAAGCAGAAAAAACTTTGGCGTAGATAATCTAGATAAATCTTATTATTGAATCGACATAATAGAAGATGACACATCGTAAAGGAAGATCTTTCATAATAACGCGATAAAGAGTTGAGGTAGTATAATAGATAATTCAATCAAAATATTATCATTTTTATTATTTTATGTTTTACAATATAGAAGTATTAATTTAGTAGGAATCTAATATTATTTGAAATTTGATATGAAAATATTTAATCAAGAAAATTAATACAATCGAATGCGCAGAAATGACATTTCCAACAACCTTAATTAATTTATTTTTGTGAAATGTCTTATTTATCAAATAAATCTTTTGTAACTATACAAGAAATCAATTTATAAGGATTGTTTTTGTTATTGTACATTTTTCCAAGAATAATATTTCTCTATATGAATTTAACGACTCTTATAAAGAACCCTTAAAATTGTTAACAGAACTCTGCGTTCTGCGAAACACATATTTAGAACACTAATTAATTTACTTTTCTATTATATCTCTTTTATCAAATAAAATTGAAACTATATAAAAGTCAACGTATAATGATTGTTTCTTTGATATTGTACAATTTTATCAAGAATAATATTTCATTATGTGAATTTAATAGCTCATATAAGGAACCCTTAAAAATTTTGACGGAACGCCCAACACCAGTTGGGAACCGTGGGTGTAAAAAATAATTCTCTACTACCTACATATGTTTAAAAATGAAGTAAGAAATTAAACAATTAATATAAAATGACATAATTGGAAGTCTATATTGATGCATGAATACAATAATCCATTTAGATATATTTTAAATATAGCTAATAAAAGGATGTCTAAGTTTTTTTCGTAAATAATTAGTGTTACCACTAATAGTAAGTAATTAATTTGTATACACAATCATAACCAACACAAAGGAATTTAACATGAAAGTTGAACTGTTGTATGTATGTGTGTTTAGTCTGATAACTAAAATAAGACTACGTGACGAATAACCGGAAACGTTAAATAGCATGCGTAGTTTTTAATAATCATATTCCTGTCTTTTGTAGAAAAAACAAGACGATACTAGAATTTACTAATGAAGCAATAATTATGACGGTGTGTGAGATGTTATCATTTAAGCAAGCGCTGAAGAGTATAAAAAGAGGAGAGATATGTAAAGGCAGTCATTAATATACCTATATGCCGAAGATCATCACACATAATGAAACGGTCTTTGTTAGATTGCATATTATTAAAATCAACATACAGATTCTCCATTCTATGAAATGAATAATAATAACGCAATGAATAATTATGATTGCGATAATCATAATAATAGTACTTATTTAACTTGAACAAGTGTTATTGTTTATCATTTTCTAATGCATAACAAACGAAAGATAATGTTTATTTATTGTAAACATGCTATAAAATGCGTCCAACTTTTGTTGAGAAGCACATATTGATTGAGTCATTTTCTAACTCACATATATTTATTAGCAATATTAGGGGAAATGCCGCAACCTGGCCTATCTTAAAAAATATTAAGTGTCGAGATCAACAAAACGCATTAGTACGTTGCAAATATTGTATAAGCTAACATACTGCAAATTGACGACAGTTCCTCAACAAATAAATTAGCAGCCATTGCATATAATATTTCGTGTCTTCTGTTGTAACTAAAATGCGCATCAAATTGGATCTGATAATATATGTATACAAAGGGGCATTCTGTTGTGTATTGCTGAATATTTTAAGATATAATGTGTACTAGATTGCCCTTCACATCTTCTTGAAATAAAATTTGTCCAAAGGGGTAATGACGTTTCTAGCTTAATTTGATATATCTTTGGATAAGGCAATGAAGGATGGTTTAGATGTGAATTATGTTCGGAATTGTTCACACGAAATGCACTTTACAAGACATCTCTGATAATTACAAATGTGATTTTTGTATATTTAACGACAAGTTTACAATATTTTTTACCTATTTTATTTATTAGAGCGCAATTACCCATACCAATTTCGCCCTTACCCCTCCATGATTTTTGCGCTTTTTTTGCTTTTTTAATAGTGAATTAATTCGGTTTTTTTATATTCATTTAGATAGTATGTTATCGTTGCTCTTTCTTGTACATTAGTTGCAATTTATTCGTTATTTGTTATTTAATAACAATTACCAATTATTCGTAGTGGTGCGGGATTCCCCCTACTCTCTTCTACACAAAAATTTGTTGCAATGACAGCAGCAACATCTATTTGTAATAACTCAATTAAAACTTTCCAGCCTTTCACTAGTTTTTATTAATAGTTTTTGAACAACTATACCTAATAATATTTTTCACTCCCTCTCTATCAAAATCGATCTGTATCGTACCTACCTGCAAATTAAATTTTAATGTTTGTTCGGCGTAAATTAATTTTGTTGTAAACTCCAATCGAGCTTTAAATTATATCAATCATAAAAATGTACGCAATCGGTATACTCGTTTTCTAAAACAAGCGATTAATAATTAAAAAAGCGCGCGCTTCAAAATTCTTCATTAAAATCACGCGCTTTTATACTCGCACATCAAGAGTTGTACAGATTAATTAATTTCGTATTTATTAATTAATTATCGATTCTTTTTCTTAAAAAACCTAGATGCTCATCCATGTTTAATGATTAAGCAATTTGCGTATGCAGTGGCGGATTTATCGTTAAGGGGGCTTGAAGGCAAGTGTAGTGTAGTAACAAAGCAAATGAGGAGTTTTTACATACCTAGTTAGAAATAAATAATTAGAATAAAACAAAATTCGATGTAATTGAAATAAGAAGTGTACAATTTAAAGTATTCGTGTCAAAATTAACAATATTTTAATACTTTTCGATATTGTTGCGAATGCCTTCTCAAATTGTATGCTAAATTACTAACAAAGATACTAGTATAACGTTTTTTGATGAAAGTCATGAAAAAAAATCTGAAATTTCAGGGGTATAATATAAATATTCACAAATATGAGAAAAATTATGGAAAAATATGCGAAATTTAAGAGGTCTAGTATGAATAGTCACCGTAATTTGCTTTCTTTACTGTCTCAACTATTTTTCAGCAATTTTTACTGTCGTTTCTATAAATTTTGTGACAAAAGTAAAGGAATTAGAAGAGACACGGTTTCAATGTGCATAGATATTCGTTATATTAAATATTTTTCGTTATTTTTACAAGTGGCTTCTCAAATTTTATGCTAAATAACGCAAAGAGATAGTACAATAGTTTAAGAATATTTGATGAAATATGCGTGAAATTGCTTAAAATATAAGCAAAGTTATGAAAAATGGTCTGAAATTTAAGAATTCACCAAATTTTGCTTCTTTTGAATAAGAAAGGGCATGGTTTCTAATATGCCTATTCAATATATTTAACATTTTTTGATATTTTTGTAAATGACTTCTGAATTTTTATGTAAAAATGATAATAGCTAAACTTTTTTGGATAACATTCGTGAGTAATAGTTTCATATTTGGAACGTAATTACTTCTAAATTTAGAAGTACTATTACATCATTCAAGTGCGGATAGGGCCCAATACATTCGCCTCATGGTAAATACGGCACTGTCTACTTACATGCGAAATTAATAAAACAAATTTGAAAATAACTCATTCTCATTAATAATCAGCAGCGTCTAATAGAAAATGACACGATGTTGGGACAGCAGCGCCGATTCAATTAATTAGCACAGCACAGCTAATATTTAGAAATAATCGCATCGCATCCCATCAAAAGATCAAATATTTCAGTAGTGCAAAGCTGTTGCAGCAGCAATTAAAATTCCGCGTTTTCATTAACTCAATTACTCAATGGTGCGCTGTCAAATCGTAGGCCTTGAATAAAATGCACAGCTTTAAATATAAATCTAATTTAGTTAAAAGCGTTCTACGTACGTACTATCATTCATATTATACCTATATCCAAGAATAACACTGCAATTTTTAATGTTATAAATATGTATTATATATAAACGGCCATGACGATGCGATTCAATTAGTTAATAAATTCAAATACACACCTACTAGATGTGGAATTTATTTTTATCGCATCGACAAACAAATAATTAAAAAAATTACTGACAGTGTAAGTTTTAATTTTCGTGTTAGTTTAAAATTAACGTTTCAATGTGGAATATAATAAAAACAAAAAAAATGTTGAAAGTTGAACCAGCAAAATGGAAAATTAGCAACATGGGAATACGGTGATTTTTGACGTGCTGTTTTGCGAAGATATCTTATCATTTATGAAATATATAAAATCGCGTATATGATTTATTAAAGTTTTATGCGCGTGCACGTTGTGTTGTACTACGATGTTGGAATCATTTTTTTTTCGCCGCTCTCTCCTCTGAAAAACCCTTTTGCCCGTTTGGGGACCTTTCACATGCGCGCACCCTCGTCAAGCGCACATATTGCTCTCATCGCATTTATTGCACGTTATTGTGTTTCGATTTGATGGTTAATATATTAGCCGATGGAAATAATATGAAGCTGCTCGATAAATTTTAATAGGTTATTACTAATTTGATATTTTTGTAAAGAAATTGTCTATAAGAGGATACTTTAAGAATTTCTTTTAAATGAATCATCTTCTAATTTTGCTAATAAGGCATTCAGATCTTTATTTACATTTATTTAGTTCTTCTTTACTGACCTCCAATTGAATATACGCTTTTATTTAACTCTCAGCCGAAGTGATGTAATTTGGAATCATTTTGTAGTTATTGAATTTATTAACTACTTAATTTATATTTTGCTTTACCAGATTTGTGATAATCGGATAATGCGCATTTTTCAGTGTTTTTCCTTTTTCCCGCTTATTTGTTAACTTTTCTTCGATCGAACGACACCTTTAGCAATCCACATGTTTTCATGATGAATAGTCTTGGTCCTACTACGTATAGTAAACAAAAATATATTTTTATTTGTTAATTTTCAAGGCAAAAAATGATTAGGAGCTAAGGGGAATAATTTTAAATCAAACATTGGACAGTCTGGTTTTAATTTGAATTATATGATGCAGCTGAATGTTTGAGACTCTTTTAGGGAAAAGATGAGTCTTGCAGTACATAAAATGCATTTAATTAGTTTAGGTAAATAATTTGATTACTTAAATGCATTTTATTTAAGTTTAAACTAGTTGAATTACAGTTTAGTTTAACTTAGTTAAATTACATAATTTTATTAACGGTAAACTCAAATTTACCTAGTTATAATGGCGGTTTTAGAACAATCAAGTATTAGACTAGCTAGTAGATATATAAACTTTTATATAAATTACCCATTCAATAATAAACGTACAAATAAGTTGGAAAACGTATAATATAATCCAGGTGAATATTAATTGTGAAACTTAAAATGTCACTTTAATTCTTGTTGGTGCTAAAACTAATCGCAAATCACAACAACTAAGCGTAACAATTGTATAATTTACTGCAACTCTAAAAGTCATCCACGTGTGCAGTATTTCATTTTAACTATGTGAAAAAGAAGCGATGCGAATTTAAGGTTTCAGTAAAAGTAAAAAAGTTCTATTATTGTCAAGCAGAATTTATATGCAGTCAACACATTGAATAATCCAGCAAGATATTTCATCAATTTGTTATGAAGTACAAAGCTTATATTGCAAACTTTTATATGAGATAATAGCTATATTTATTTATACCAATTTAAATATAAATTATGGATTGGATGGAAAATAATTTTAGTTTTTCATTAACTGTTAGCAATAGTATCTATCACTTCCTTTTAAATCAAAATCACATTAAATATTAGTAGAATCTGTTAATGCAGTTCATAACTAACAAAGGAATAAAGAAATATATTTCCTTAGTACATAAAGTTCATATTTTTAAGTTATTAACAAAAAGCACGTAGCAAACTCTGTGAGTAAAACCTCGTTCTTGTAATTTTTTATTCTCAACTGAACGTTGTTTATCTTATGATTTTCACTCGTTTTTTACTATTTTCTTCAAGATTTCTTAAGGTTTACCTCTGGAACGACATAATTTAACGATTTACAAAGAAAATGTGATGTAATTTGATTAGAAAATGAGAAAAATTGATGAAAATCTGTCAAAATGTATATTTTTTTAACCATATATTGATTTTTCGTGTTTTCCAAGTGATTGTCGCCAAATTTTTGTTGTATATTGTTAGATTGTGATGTCGCAGAGGTAAAATTAGAGCAATCACAAGTTGAGAGTTTTATCTCTGAATTTTCATATTTTCTAAGCGATTTTCTTTAATTTTTCACTGACTCTACCTTTGACAAGGCACAATTTAACGATTTACTTAGGAAATTTAATGAAAATTGGATGGAAAACGGGGAGAATCGATGAAAATGTCAGTACTCATCTGTAATTTTTTTAGTTTTTTATTGATTTTTCGTGTTTCCCAAGCGATTTTCGTAAATTTTTTACTTACTCTACCTAGGACAAGGCACAAGCTAACGATTTACTAAGAAAATTCAATGAAAATTGTATGGAAAATGGGGAAAATCAACGACAATGTCACTCATCTGTCGTTTTGTTAGTTTTTCTCTGAATTTTCATATTTTCTGAACGATTCTCTTCAGTTTTCACTGGCTCTACCTCTGACAAGGCACAATCTAACGATTTACTAAAAGAAACCTGTATATGATAAGACATTTTCAAAGCAATTATATCTTCGTAAAAACAAAACTTAATTAATTAGATAAAACCAAGAAGTAATAGCAAACCTAAGATGAAGAAAAATAATATTTCTAAAGCGGTATAGCACATTTTTTTCTAAGAATTGTAGTATGCATCTATAAATGAATTAATTATTTGAATTTCAAATTAATATCTACTTTATAAATAACACATTGTAAATATATTGAATAAAAAACTGCAAAAATATTTGTTTTGATACAGAAAAATAATAATTTATTAATTAAAAAATGTCCAATAATGGTTAACAACAATAATTAATACTATTATAATATTATTTTACCAATTTTTATTAACATCCATAAGCAATAATGGCTATGTTGTATGTATACAAACATTTTGTTTAATTAACTCATTTTTAAAACAAAAACTTTGTATTGTATATCGATATTTATTCCAACTCAGCATAGATAATTAGAAATGATTAAGATTTTAATTATTTTATTATAAGATGTTTTTACGCTCAACGATAAGTAAATAGAAGAAATAATTAAGAAATTTAATTACTATTGTTCCTCTTGCGGAAATTGTCTATTAAATTATCGAGTTAATTAACAAATTTTAAATAAATATTAAGTACGAGCAGTAAATTACAATATTCCAGCTAGCTTATTAATTGAAAATGGTGTAGTAAAATTAAATTTAATATGTAAGCAAATATTGTTTCACACAACGTATCGATGTTATGGGCTAAAACGTGTTTGATGTTGTTAGCGAATATCCATCAAAATATCCAGATTAAATTTTTTCTCCTCGATTGCATAAAGTGATTGAAAGGCATATTTTCGCCCTTTTATTCACAAAGTAAAATTGCGCCAAACGTGTATCTACTATCTGGCATTTAATCTTTCTAAGCGTATTGTGTTTCTCGAAATAAAAATGGAAACGGGCGGCAGGCTTGCTTATAATTTTCGCAAAGCGGATTGTGCTTGGAATATTATCCATTATACTTTGCATGCCGTCTGATGCATTTAAATGAAATATAATTTTATATGAATTTTCAAAGTATAACTGATTGTACATATATAAGGAATATCCGCTAGATGTTATCTAATAAAAATGGAACGTTAACACTTTTAACCAATTTACTAGTTTCATTACGCGCTTCATTAAATGAAAAATCAATAAAAAAATAATAATAATTCGTTTTTGAAGTGGAATGTAGACGTCTGACATTTTACCCGGCGACTATACCATAAAATTACAACCTATATGATAATAAATCATATAATTTGTATGAAAATAATTAATCAAGTTATTTTTTTTTGTTTCATTTCGTTTCACGAAATCGCTAACATTTTTAACACACCATCTATCATTGTTCCAATTCCAGCTTTTCTAATCAACAAAAATATTCTAAAAATAATGCGTTTTTGGAACGATCGTTATAAATAGATAAAATTGTTTTGTCAAATTATTTATTCACCAAATATACATGGCGTCTTATTTATTGCGTTCAAGTGTTTGCTGAAACAACAAGGAATATGTTATATATGAATAAATAAAAAAATGTGATCAATCAACGACAAACACCGGTTTTTCACCGATCAGCATGGTTCATACTCCATGCAATAATTTTTGTGGTAATTTGGAGGTGCAATTTTGCTAATTTATTAATCTAATTTATGTCCAAATAAGAAAATGAAATTGTAAAATATTACTTTTTATTCTAAGCCTTAAAGACGACTTTAAATTTTTGAAAACGTGAAGATATTGAGACGTCTTTTATATTCTGAAACGATTTTATATAATTTTGAGGCCCAATTTTGCTAATTTATTAATCTTTATGTCCAAATTAAGAAAATGAAATTGTAAAATGCTGCTCTTTATTCTAAACTTTAAAAGCCACGTAAAATATTTAAAAATTTGAAGATTTTGAGAAGCCTTTCATCTCCTGAAACGATTTATTAAATTTTAAGTCTAAATGTTGCTAATTTGACACGAATAGAAACAAAAAATCATTATTTGAAATAGTCTAAAAATTAAAAAGTTTAAATTGAGCCAATATCTTGTAAGCTTAAAAAAGTATGAACCAAGGAGTAATGAACAAATTTGTGGGAATTAGATTATTGCTTTTAAATTTGATTTTAGATATTAAGGACAATTGAAATGACGAATTTTGTGGTCCGCATTGTCAAGAAGGTTGCCGACCGCTGGTCTAGACTTCTTTCATGCCCATAAAGATATTATACGGGTGCGTCATCCACCTCGCGCCAAGATTGTAATCAAACTGGCGTAATCAATAATAGCCCCCAAAACAGTCCTTTTTTCCATCTTTCATGCGGCTGTTGGTAAATACTCCATTCTTATACATATCATTTGCATTTGATTAGGTGAAGCAAAGAGATCTTGTCTTGAGCGCGCATTTTGCATTATGCAAACAATGCATTTTTCAGCGATGATTTATTAAGCAAACACAAAAGGCGGAGGAATATTTAAATTCGATGATTTTCGATTACAACTAATTAATTATGTGACATGGAGAAAAAATAATTTTCTTAGAGGAGGAAAGTTTTAATGTGCGACCATATTTCATCAAAGAGCTAAATTTAATAACGTAAAATTCTTGAATTAAAAATTGTCGTAAATCATTTCTAAATTTCCTACATAGCTCAACGAAGCTTTGTTACGTACGAAATGTAATATAATTGCGATATTTGTTTGAGCAAACACGAATGTTAAACTTCATTTTAGCGGCGGCGCTATGAGCATTATTCAAACTACTAAGAACTACTTTTTATGCATTGTCAGTTACCTAATTTTAAGATTTTAAGATTCATCTAATTGAGTTAAATGTGTAATTCTGAATTATGCATTAATGTGCAAGGAGGAAAGGTGCATGTCAATGGTTGATTTCCTTATTTGGCGGTTGAGGTGGCCACATTGGGACTAAATTACAGCTACCTATCCCCGCAAATAATATTCTATAAAAGTTCTAATACAGATACTCCTCAGTCCCCACTTTACCATTAGTTACATCGTGATGGACTACAAATTTTTGCTGAGGATTTAGAAGGACTATAAAAATTATTAAAAAATGTCGTAAATTATTCCTAAATTTCCCTCATAGTTCAACGAAGCTTTGTTGTACGATAATAGCCATATTTGTTTAAGCATACATGAATGTTAAACTTCATTTCAGAGAGGCGTTATGAGTATTATTCAAAGTACTAAGAACTACTTTTTATGCATTGTCAGTTACGTAATTTTAAGATTCATCTAATTGAGTTGAATGTGCAATTCTACAAAGTTCCTGAATTATGCATTATTTCTTAATGTATAAAGAGTAAAGGTGCATGTCAGAGGCGAATTTAAATTAAAGCAGCGTGTCCCCGCAAACACACAAATGATATTTTTTAAAAGTTCTAATACAGGTGCACCTTGGTCCTCCTGGATTATTAGTTACGATTCAATTACAAATTTCTGCTAGAGAATATAGAAAGGCAATTATACAATATTGTAATTACAAGAAAGTATGGAACTCTCTAAACGAATACTAATATTTCACGCTTTATTCAAGCACTTTTCATCAAATTTCTTTAAAACACTTAATTAATTAATTAATTTTATATAAAAGACGTAGAAAAGTTCTTGGAAAAATTAATAAATTTGCTTACGGTTAAATCTCGCACTGGATGGACATGTTTTTAATTTTAGTTTTTGTAACTATATAAGCAAGATTAAGATATTATTTAGTAACAATTATTACATCATACCTTTTACTCGATTTGCTTCCAACGTAAGTTTCAAAGGTAAATAGATTCTAGCAGAGTAGACATGAAGTTATGTTTTGGTATAGATATTATATCTATGTTACTTAATATACTATGCACCTAGTTGCAATATATTTCTAATAATGTTATAATAGTTTAATAATTTTTATTACATAATTGTTACATTTACGATGTCTACATAAAAACATTTTTAATTAAAAACTTTTGTCTGCACATGAATGTTTTTTCATTTATTTTGATACCTCACATACGAATTTTTCAATAAACATGAAAATATAACGTCACGCATAAAGCACATCGCCTATTATTCAATTTTATTCAAAATATATAAAATACAACATTTTTACTAGTATGTTGTACGGCATGGTATTGATTACATGTTAAATTATATGTTTAGAGAATGTAATTGTAACTGTAATGTAGTAAAACATTGTTGCGTGCAATTGCGATTATTAAAACATAAATCAAATTTATTTTTAAATCTGTTTAAAAATAAACAAACATTATGTTTATTATGAAGTAAATTATTAATTGAACTATAAAATGATGGAATTTTTAATTTTGTAATAAAATGGCTTTCTCGAATTCAGCCATTGATTTTATTATTGTAAATTTAATCTTAAAGATCAGATGTGGAAAAGTGAAGACTAAAATTTTCTCACTAAAAGTATACCCAAATATGTAATATTTTGATTGATGAAAAAATACAAA
This sequence comes from Adinopsis sp. GC000173, assembly GCA_030264715.1. Classification (NCBI taxonomy): domain Eukaryota; kingdom Metazoa; phylum Arthropoda; class Insecta; order Coleoptera; family Staphylinidae; genus Adinopsis; species Adinopsis sp. GC000173. The sequence continues at coordinate 2,551 of JARJDW010008206.1, read as the reverse complement.
AATCTACAATTTCTTGAAAATGTTTGATTTACACATTTTATATTATTTTTTATTAACAATTGCATATTTTATGTAAAATTTATTAGGTTTTCTTAATATATGTTTAGAAAAAGCATAAATCTTTAGAAATGATAATGAAAAACTTATAAAAATTGCTTGAAAATAATTAGGCGCTGGATGGAAGGTTTCCAAGGGCTGGTGACAGATTGCTAGGCGTTGTTGTAGATAATTTGTTAAAGGCATAATTAATTAGTTTTGTTAATTTGTGAAAATTGATAAAAGTTTAGTAAGTCTGACAGTAATTCGTTATTTTGATTGTAACAAGCTTCAGTCTTTAGTTGAAACGCATAAAAACGCCTGAAAATCACTTTGAAAATCTAAAAAATGCCAGATTTGTAAATTTTTTACATCTGTTTATAAAAAAATTCGTATTTTTATGTAAAATTTCCTTTTTTGTCAATGATTTTCTAAATATTTTTTGAAATGTTGTTAGAAAATGAACAATTTTCAGAAATGTTAATGAGAAACGTACAAAAGTCAACCGAAAAGTGTGAAGGTTTTTAATTGCCCACCGATGATTGGGTAATTTGTTAAGAGGATTGTCACGTTAATTGATTAAATCAAAAATCAACATATGGCAAGTCTCACAGCATTTTTATATCAACGAGTTGAAATGCATAAAAATGATTGTGAGACCTGTCATGTGTTTATTTTGATCTCTGTGAAATAATTGTCAATTCGTTAAGTTAATACACTGATCATTTTAAAGTTGATTAAAAAACATAGGTACATTTTGTGACATTGATTAAATGCTTTCGTTGAAAAATCTCTAAGCAAACATTTTAAATATTGACTCTCGGTATAAATAAAACATGAGAAGGCGAGATTTCTGCTGATGTTTTTTTTGTGTGGATTTTCTTATATTACAGTAGAGGGTTGCGCCGCGGAAGAACGGCGATATTAAAGTGATATTTAAGGGGGGAATGAAAGCAAGAAGGATGTTGTTAGATGTTTCGATTTCGTAATGATACTTTGGATGAATGTAGTAAATAAATCAGTTGCGCTGTATAGTAGTTGGTTGTTGGTTTCCACTATTATATGCGAAAATGCGAAATTGGAGTTGCAGAATGTGTCGCGCCGTGTAATTTTTAATAGTTGAATATGAGTGGAATGAACATACACACGTAATTTATCGCATGTTGTTGGATTACACCTACGTATGATTAAATTTTATCCAACTCTATTTTGCATATGCATAAAAATGCACGTTTACTCTCTAGTAGGACTCGCTCGCATTTTCTAATAGTTGGAAATTTAATTTTGCTCTCCTCTACTGTACTCTAAGTAATGAACTCACAGCGTAATAATTCAGTTGTAAAAATTAAATTAAAATACGAGTATTAATATGCTCATTTTCTTATTACATATCTACGCAAATAAATGTTTTTGCACGTTTTATGTTATAAATATAGTATAATATTTATTATTTATTCTTAGATTAATATTTCAAGTATAATTACTAATTTATATATGCCTAGGATTAGCAAGCAAGTAACTGATAATATGAACATTAAACTAACACACCCACAGCAATTAATATCTAATAAATTGTATATAAAAAATGCCGCACATCATAATACACAGAACGTGCTAAATTTATTTTATGCACATACCGGATATTAACTAACATTGCAATAAATTAATAATTTCATTCATTATAGAAACTGCATATAGGCTGTAATTCAATTGCTGGTTTTTAAATTAATTAATGAAAAAAATGATACGAAAAATTATAGTATGTAGTAATATAAAGAAATATTCATTATTCAGTTTTTTATCAAATTTCAAGTTAAATATGCATCTTAATGAGATTAACATGAATATGTAAAGAAAATATTATTTTTACAGGGTGTTCTATAGACAAAGAAACCGAGTCTTATGAAAAACAGTGAAAAATGCTAACATTCATGGAAACATGATGAAAAAACAGTGAAAAATGATAACATTCATCGAAGAATGATGAAAAAACAGTGACAATGATGAAATTTATCTAAAAATGATGAAAAACAGTGAAATTCAATGAATAAACAGTAAAAAGGTGAAATTCACTAAAATTCATTGAAAAATTATGAAAAACAGTGAAAAATGCAAAAATTCATCGAAAAATTATGAAAAGACAGTGAAAAATGGTGAAATTTATCGAAAAATGAGGCAAAAAGACTGAAAAATGCTAAAATTCATCGAAAAATAAAGAAAAAGCAGTGAAAATGCTTACATTTATCTAAAACTGATGCAAAACACTGAAAAATGATGAAATTCATCGAAAAACGATTAAAAATCAGCGAAAAATGCTAGGACACCATGCCTAATACAGGAGGTGTGACTAGAAGTAACGAGATTACTACTGTAGAACATTTTATTTTACATTTATACCTATGGTTATATTACTTCAATATATGCTTAGTATCATGCAAATTTCCCATTGTTTGAAACTGTACTGGAGGTCTTTCTCTCAAAGTTTCTTCGCGACACGTGCCGCTTTTTTCTCACA
>JARJDW010008205.1:0-130157 GCA_030264715.1 Adinopsis sp. GC000173 | reverse complement strand
AACTCTTCTATTTATAGATTATTTAAACAATACAACAACCTAATATACGGTTTCAGAAATATTTGCATTTGAAAAATAAGTGATATGAACTACTTTTCAGGGGTACCCTACCCTTAAGATAATATAAAAAATAATTAATTTTAGTGTTTAATCAAGTGTTTATATTTAATTATAGTTTTCAATTCTTAAATATAATATGCTTCACAAGGAAACTACAGATCACAGGTTCGTCCTAGATCCGAATACGAATGACGTCATGATAAGTAGTCCTAGCTACCTAACATTTGTGCATCTTGTGAACTGGCCAGACTAACTGCAAAGCGTTGTTACATGAACGTTTTTTGTACTTAGACAATAATTTATTTAAATCAAAATAGCAAATTTTCTCAAAATTTTACTTAAAAAAGCAAAACATGTAAATGTTTGACTAAAATCGATAACGCGCAAAATATGCATACTGTAAATCACCCCAAAAATAACAATAATAACAAGGCATTAATTGCACATAAATTCCCAGCGTGCGAATAATTTCACCGTCAACAGCAACAACATTGAACTTTACGTGCGTTGGGCGAATTTATCAAACCTCAAAAAAGAAAAAAAAAAAGAAAAAGGAAAAGTAAATGGGGAGCGCGAAACAAAGAAGAAAATCTAAATCGAAGACGAAGGCACATTCGATGTGGAAAAAACACACCAACAAATAAAAATCGATCTTCGCCCGCCGAATACACGAACATGGCATGGCATTGTCGGCGAATGAGCACAGAGCACGGCGAATGTGTGTGTATTTACATGCAGCATATTCAACCCTGACCTGGCAGCCTTGACCACCTTTTCCCGATCCACACCGAATTGTAGAGTAGAGATCGCTCGCTCGCACATACACATATACCTCGCACCATCCCTATCGTTTTCCGTGCGGCAGCGGTGACCCAGTTCATGGTGGTGGTGGCGGCGGCGGCAGCACGCAACCCTGCGCCTCCACATCGATTTTGCCATCATTGCACGGCCTGCCTGCCTCTCCACACGACGACGACACGCGTGCCGCTCGCTTTAAATAGAAAAATGCATCCATCATCGCGACCAGCATCGGATATGCTGCTGCTGCATTGTTTGTTTGTTTGTTTCATACACACACACACATCCAAACACACATTGCCATCGAATTGATGATTTTATTCGACGAACGATAAACAAATGTGTTTGCGCTAAGCCGTGTTGTATAAAATTTCCAATTATTACCTGTTATTAACGTTAGTTTTACTCATATAATATCGGATTTCGTGCCCTGATTACTAAGATTTTTATATTTAAATCCGCATGTAAATGAATCCTGAAAACTAATGCAATTATGAATAAAAAAAAAACTAATCCAGCGCTTATTAAATCCATTACACCACCACCACCACCGCGCCACTACCAACCACCCTCTCAACCTGTTGTGATCTCGCTGCGAGCTGAATGTATCCCTGACCCAATTTCGAACTTGTGTGCCACATAAAACTTACGCTAGATCGATATTTTCCCCAAATTGGGGAAGAAGAAACGCTTCCTCCATGCGTAATGTCATGATTCGTAATTGATTTATCGATTATGTATGTAGTAGTAAAGTCAAAGTAGACTGTGAAATAACAATTCGCATAATAGTCACAGCGTGTTATTAGAAGAAATTAAGCACAATAAATAAGTTATTTATTATCTATTTAATAAACAAGTCAAAATTGCAGTCAGCAGCATACAAATAATGGATTTCTTCTGTATTAAATATTAATGAGTTTTGCCAAGTAAAAAGTTCTTCAATCAACTACATTAAACGAGTTATTATCTGTTTATTTTCTCAATTAATGTTGCGCTTAAAAACACAATTTGATACATTTAAATGATTTTTTGTAACTATATACAACGACTGTGAGCGAATAGCCAAACTTCGACGAGGGCGAATGTTGCTGAAAAAAAATTCTGTAGCTTATTTGTCTACAAAGTAATTTCTAGACAAAACTTGCTCGAATGTAAATTGATGAAATACTTCCAAGTCGGAATGTGCATGGGTGCCTAATAAAAGTTGGCACAGAAAACAGACTTCAAATGATCAGAGAATTTGATCGATGATATGAAAAAAATAACATTTCACATTTGTGGATCCATTTTTATGCGCGCTTTTCTTGAAAGTACTATAAAAAGCTGCAAATCTTGTCATTTCCATTAATTTTTGACGGTTTCCTTTTAAATTTAAGAATGTTTCCAAACAAAATAATCATTTTTGTAATTTGTCACTATAAATCTTAACGTTTTAGATAAAAAAAAAATGTTAAAATTGATCATACAAATAATGCGAAATACGTTTCAGCAGCACATTTTTCCACCGCATCCAAATTCTTGCTATAGTTAACTTATTTTCTTCAAGGGCGAGAAATGGTAACAATTTGAACTTTTACACAATTTCATCATTTCCTGCAGGGCTCGAATCAATTCAAATCCGATCATGATCGTTGGACAAATAAACTTTTTGTAAATTCCTACGACCTCTATAAGCGAGTAGCCAGAGCAAAACAATAACGCAACTGCCGTCTAGAATTTCCTGTAGGTAGTAGTTTGAATCGACAAAATGACGTTTTCTATTCTTTTACCAAATTAGATTATATAAAATTTCGTTTTGATAGCAAAACGCAGGAAAAATCCTTTTATATAATTTTTATTTATCATCTCATCAATGTTTTTGATACCACATATATTTTCTTATATAGATTGTACATAACCATTTGTTGCGTCCACTGCATTATTATTAACATTTTTTTTTCAGAGTTTATTGTTTTCGTTTTAAAAAATAGAATACGTTTTTATATGGACGATGCTTCATCAATTTATACTTTAAATATATTTATATATCTATTACTCTGTTGCTTTATTACAAGTAATTATGTACAACAACAAAATAATGGTTTCTTATTTAATTTTAACCAAATAGAAAACAAATACAGTTAATTAATTAATAAAATAAATGTAAAGAAAGAACAAAAAAACATGTTTATATATTTGCATTTCTCAAAAATGTTTGATTCTACTAGTATTAAAAAAAAAACTAACAAAAACACAAATATATAATTAAATATTATTTATAAATCCATCCGATACGCTCGTGTCTATGGAAAGGTGACGACGGAAGGTGGACTGACTGACTGACTGTTTACGTAGAGGCCGTAAAAAAGCAGTGTTATATTAAAACCAACAAATAGCAAGAAATGGTATCAATAATAATAATACACCAAACAAAGATTAAAAAATAAGTAAACTCTTCATTGTTTGTGAAAAATGAAAGTAATAGAATAATAATAATTAGAAATACCAAACTTCTTCCACCGCAACATCTCGAACTGAACGATACAACAACGACTCAACGACCATCCTCTACCTTTGCGTGGACACGAACGTACGTACGCACACACCATTTTACGTTTTTACCATTATTCAAATTAACAAACAAAATAATCAATTGTAATAATAATAAAGAAAACATTCATACTATTTTTTATTTTTAGTTTTTTTTTGCTTTGTTTTTTTATCTAAATCTTACTTTATATACGAAATTATTTACATATTTGTCTGTCTATTTATATATTTATATAATATTTAACATAAAACCTACGAAACATAATAATAAAAAGCAATGAAAAATGAACGAAAAATAACCGATTGCTTGTTTTTTTGTTTCTTTTTCCTCTTTGTAATGTACGTATAAATCACAATGCATAAGCCACATACGCGATGTTTACACAACAAAAATAATTCATTAATTCAACAAATGAAATTATTACATTAGCCGCTTGCAAACCCATGATGCTTATTTAAACGAATTCAAAAAAAGACATCTCATCATCATCATTATCATATTCATCATCATCATCATCATATTCATCATCATTAATCTTCCGATATATCGTAATAATAATAAAATGAAAATCACATTATTAACAACTAATAGGTAGCAGGTAGTAGAAGTCAAAGAATGTAAAGAAATAAAAAAAACAATCAGGGGATGATACAAAATTCAAAAATCAAACAGAGAAAAAAATACGAATGAATTCAACTACGTAATCAATAATAATAAACAAATTACATTATCTTAATTAATTTGTTTTTTTCTTAAATTGGCAACAAAATGAATTCAGAGACATTTTCATTGATCGTTTTATTTAGTTAATTTAATTTTATTTAAAAGAAGCAAGGATCTATTAATTATAATAATAATAGTAAAAAATAAACAATAATATAATAAGAGCAGTAATTTTGTTTGAAATTTTTACCGTTTTGCTTTGAAATTAACATGTTAGATATCAAACAAAATTAATATAAATATTTTTTTAAAAAATTATGGAAGAAGAAGAAGGGGGGGAAAAACCAAAATATAAAAATTGTCTCTTGTCTTCGGTTTTTTTATGCATTATTTATAAGTTACACACACTGGTTGTTGTGTTGTTCGATTTTATGTATATATGCTTTGTTGCTAATATTTACAAAACTATCTAGAAAAAGAAAAAGAAGAAGAAAATACGTACGATTGTTTTTTGTTTGTTGGTTGGTTTGTTATCGTAAAATTAAAAAAAAATTGTGGTTATGTTTTTTCTCACTGCATTCAAAAGTCGCCCAATCTCCTCATACTATATATTATTATTCATCGCTCATAAAAAAATAATGATTGATTGGGATTAATTTAAAAAAAAAACAAAAACGAAAAAAAGAAATAATCAATCAATTAATTAATTAATGAATCAATTAATCGATCGAATATGTTGCACCCAATTATTATTTTTTCTATGGTGGTGATTTTTTGTTTGTTTTGTTGCTAAGAGTTTAACCTCAATCATAGTCTAAACTTACGGTGTCTGCTTGTTCCGGACAGAGCTCTTTGAATGTGTTTTCAATAAACAATCGCCTAAAAATGTAAAAGTAAAAATAGTACGAAATAAAAATAAACATTTGATATAAAGCAAAACAAGAAAAAATGTAATGTTGATTTTCTTGTAATAAATTGGAATTATTTGCATGTAGAATATAATTTCAGCGATATAATTATCTCAATGAGCTACGGTACTTTCAATATTGTCTTTAAAAGCATCAATAATGTCTTCGTGAAGAGGATCTGATGAAACACCTAATACATAACTAAATTTAGATTAACATCGGAAAATTCGTTAGAATAATATAAAACTTTTACTTTATTTTTTTTGTTGATTCACTTCTAGTCAAAATACACTATCTAAATTCTCTTATTGTATGTATTCTGAAATGAAAATTTATTATGAATTTTCTCTTGTCTAGCGAAATTTGAAATGTTTTATTGACTATTCCATGGAAATCAGCTAAATAAACATAACATCAGTACATATGCGAAAGTCTCTTCTACAGCTTTTAAACTTTTAATGGAAATTTAGTACGTTTTTTATTGATTTGTATAAAAAAGCAGAATTTTTATAAAATTTTAAAAGCAACTACAATAATCGACCAAGAGATTTCAATATTTACTGGAAAAATCAAAATTTACTCCATTTTTGGTCTACAATTTAGCACGTCCTTACAATATCCAAGTTACCATTGCAGAGTTTTATTTAATCCTTAAAGACATAAAATATTTCTAAATTTACTGCCATCCTGTGTATACTTGCAAAAAATAAATTTATTGTCCATTACGGTGTGACATAACGCGTATAAAATAAAACAAATGACAAGTCAACGTTAAATGTCAACAAATTAGATAATATAATGCAATTGTTAAAATTCTTACACGATAAGATAATTATAAGTTATAAATTCACATGTTGTTGCCTCAAACTCCCTCTCTCTCTCTCTATTTACGTGAGATTAAAAAATGTAAAGCTTTCAAATTAAAAAAAAAATCGTTCAATAGAATTATTTACGCGCGATATTTCTCCATTTGAAACATTTGTAATTGTATTAATTTCGAAACAATGAGGCACATGTACAAACTAGCAGCGTGTTCGTTCATGTCAATAAGAATTAAATCACTCTCGAATAATAATGATTAATGCACATAATAACGTAAGATTAGTCATCCTTTAACAATAGCCGACAATAACAAAATCATATAGGATGCTAATTTTATAGCGGCAACAAATTGCCGCATCTTTGAATAATTAATCAACATTACATTTTTGTTTTGTTTTGTTTTCGTTTTTTGTATGTATAGGTAAGTATGACACAAACCAATTAAAACCAAACGCACGTTTAAAAATGCAAAATAGCGCTTCATTCTATTACAAACGATGAAGTATTTGTTATTTAAATAATATATCTGTTAATAATCAAGCCATAGAAATGTCATGGAAAGTTTCTTATTCTCTCTACTTTTTAATTAAATCATTTTCTATGCTTCAATTTCTTTATCAATTATAATTTTTGTTGAAATTTGAAGAAATATATGATTATTCGAAAATGCAATAATTTTAAATCAGAGATGTTTGAATTTTTTTTGAAGACAAACAAAATTCGTAATTGTTTAAATCAATTTTCAGAGAAATTTTGACTGGCAGACATTTTAGATTATATTTGGAGAATATTTTAATCATTTTTAATAGAAATCCACTATAATAATGTAATAAATTTTTAAGTTCCTGAGCAGTTATAATTTTTTATGGTGTTTTACTAAACTTTTACATAAAATTTGTTATTCATAAAACAAATATAAATTCGTAAAACTACTTTAAATATTTTTATAATAGAATGTGAATTTCTTTTAAGTTTAAACAAAATTTTTAAAGAAATTTATACAATAGAATAATGTATTCAACAAATTATTTAAATTGAATGCATTTTATATTATGTAAAATCTATTTTGTAGTGAATGAATGGAAAAAAAGATTAGACGCAACTAAACTTTGTAATCAAAGTCATCAATGCGATAACATTTATCATCATTTGCATAAATTAAAGCAGATTTTGCAATTTTTAAGCGCTGCTTAAATTCGCTGCGATCCAGAGAATGTAATAAACGTTCATACGGTTTCAATTGTGCCGTATCGACACTACTCGCTACACTATATATAATATACATACAGAAAAATTAGAAAAAAATATGTTAAGTGAAGAAAAAAAAAGGAAGGAAGAAGAATAAAGAGGTGGACACTTACTTGGATGCCAAACCTCCACCAGGCGGTAATCCTTGAAATTCGGTTGTGACAAGCTGCGCCATCACCGGTATGAATTCAATTTTATCCTTAAATTGCTTGCTTAGCTCCTCTATAATTTCTGCAAACAGACAAGAAAACGAACGCAAATTAAAAACCAAACAAAAAAATCTAAGAATAATAATAATAATAATAATAATAATGATAATGATAATAAGAATAATAATTAAAAAACGAAAAAAACGTTAAATTGTGTTGTGACAAAAAATCAATGCGTGTGTTAAGAAATAATCGATAAGAATATTATCAATTTATTTAAATTACTCCATTTGTTGTCAATAATACAGCGAATGAAATGCAAAAAAATAAAATATTGTATAGTAGTATTATATACTAAATATATATCATATATATCATAAAAATACAGAGGACGAAGAATGTGCTGTGATGTTTAATTGGGGGGATCATCCTCATCGCTACAACACAACATGTGAAACTTAAACAAACAAAACAAACCAGCTTTAAATTATATATATAATATATACACTCAAAAATAATAAGAAAAAATAAAAACGAAAATAATAATGAAAAATAATAAAAAAAATCCTGGAAATAAACAACAGTAATAGTAGTTAAACACATACAATGAGTGCAATGCTTGGTTTTTCAAAATAATTAATTTATTTATCATTTCAAGGATTAAAAATAAAAGCTAACAAATTAAAATTAATTAACAATTCAAAAAAATTATTATATCAATCAATCAGAATTCAATAAAATTCAAGAAGAGCTTGGTATTTTGTAAATAATATCTTTTTTGGAAGAACTAAATTATCATAGAATAGATCATTTAACAATTCGTTGTGGTTGTTTTATAAGCATATATATATAAATATTGCTTTTAAAAGTTTCAATCAATCAATCAAACACATTTTATTATTATTATTATATATATTTTCCTAATAATGATTTCTCTCCTTCATCACTTTGTTTAAATAATCCGTTAAGTTACAAGATTGTCATAATGATGAAATATATACATATATATTTTATTATAAGCGTTTTGTGTTGTGTGTAGTATTCAACGATTATTTAAACAAACTAATGTCATATTAATACGTCATCTCTTTTTTGGTTGCTTTTCGTTTAGTGTCAATTCAAAGACAGGCGATCACAGTTTTTGATTAATAATTAATTAATTAATAATACAACAGAGTATTTTTCTTTAATTTCTTGATTTGTTTCAATTCATTTCATGTGGACAATTAAACCTCGCATAACGAGCTGAATTTATGTGAAATTATTTTGTTTTCGATTTTTAAAAATAATGCTATGTCTTTATAATGTAACGATTTTCTTTTTAAATCTGAGTTATATTTATAAGCAATTTTTTTTCACCAAATTTTATTTAGAATCGTTATGGATGTAACATAAATTTATCATATATTTTTTGATATGCCGAATTAATTAAAGATAGTATCCATGTTCTTTATATAACTTGGCGTTTTCCAGTCGGCTTTTGATATGGCTTTGTTTAAAATAATAGTTTTTTGAAAAAAATTTGCTAAATTTAAAAAAAAATGCATTTCTTATTGATTTTAAGCCTATTTTCTAGACTTTTTTTACGGATAGTGTATACTTTATATTTTCTGTGGAAAAACTATACAAAAATTGAGAAAAGTTTTTTGGCATTTCGAAAAGAACAATGTCCTTTTTGTAACAGAATTATCATTAAAACAAATTGTAAATGGAAGATGATGCTTTTGAATCAATTCGCTTGCAATTTAAGCAGTATTAAACATTTTTGTGGATTAGAACCTATAGATATATTATAATTTCTATTGTCAAAGTAGAAATGATATTACAGCAACTTGTTGCTCGTTATACGGGGCCAGACTATAATATATATTCAGTTTTAGGTTTTAATACTGCGCAATAATAAATATAGATAGATAGATTTCTTTGTTTTAATTGGATGTGTTTTATTTAATATATTTATGTACTTAAATATTGTCTTTGATAAAAAATACTTTTTAATTTGATTCTCTCTTTTTCATAATTTTTTGTTTTAATTATTATTAAATGTTATCTTTGGTCGATTTTTTTGTATGCGTAGCTGTTAAGTTAAATAAATAATAAATTTAGTATACTGCGCTTGCTGGATTTATATTATTATTAATCTTAATATATATATATATAGGTAACATTCAACGATTTATATATTATATTATATTATATTATTAACAACATTCTGTTTCGAAATAAATAATTTCGATATACTGGCGGAAATAGTTGCCACATTTTGCTTGCTACTAAATCATTTTTTTTTATTTAGAGTACTTATAAACAAAAACACTATTTTGCATTTCCAGAACTACACAGCTAAACTTCAGTTCAACTGTATTTATCATTGCACACCTCCTTCGAGTGTATTTGATATTTTGCAATAAATAAACTTTACAGTTTTCAGTCTATGTTTGTTGTTTTTATGCGTTTTTAAAGCGGCTAAACTTTAGGTTACTCAAAATCTTAACATCCTATGGAAGAAATAGTAACGAAATTTAATTTAATCGTATGATAACTAATTAAAACTATATCAATTAAATTGAAATGTAGCAACTATTATTGGACAGAGTATTTAATATCACCAAAATTGTTAATGTGAATTAACAGTTTGTAACAAGTAAATGACATGTTTTTTAAATCCTTCCACCATTCCATCCTTTCATAAATAAGTGATATGCATATTCACATATCATATAGTACTATACTACAAAAACCGAAAATATAAGGCACAACACCTATAAGAGGAGGGTAAAAAACACCTAGTTCTTAGTTTAGCGTGCGCTTTATGCCTAAGTTAAGCTAAAATAATTTATATATATTGCTACTATATTTCATCTTCGAAAACTGTCTTTTAAATTAAAAAACTATATAAAAAGTCACTCATTAATTGATAAACAATTAGTTAGATTTTTACATATACTATTCTCATACCCTCTATCACCTAACAATATTATAAATAACTCTAAATAGAAGTTTTGTTTTCAATTCTGACGTTTTGCTAACAATCGAAATCGCAATACAATAATACCACGTGTAGCGAACGACAATGCAAACACAGTACGGATTCAATATAAAATTATTTGAAGGTTTTCGTATTTTCCTCGAAGCCACAAACAATTCTGAACGTTTAATTGGAACTGATTATTTATCGAAAATGAATTCAAATATATATGACGGAGAGCAAACGAATAAAAGCTGAATATACATCAGAAAAATTGTGCAAACCATTCATAAAAAAATACAATTTGGTTGCAATCTACTAAAAAATAAATAACACTCGGGTTAACATTTTTTTAAAGCATTTTGTATTCAGTGCCGTTTTACCCATAAAAACAAAATGTCCAAGGCCTAGTCTTTGAAACGTGCTATTTTAAAAAATTTTGATTAGGGATGTGAGCTTGTATTATGCACTTTTAAAATACACATAAAATATCTTTCTAACTCTTCTTTCTATAACAGAAACAAATGTTTCTGACATTTTTTGTTTTTACTTTTTAATCTTTGCAAATTTTCAATAAATAAACTTCTTAAGAGAATTTTCTTTTTTTTTTTAATTTTATCTATTAATTTTTTAAAACATTAACTTAAATCTTCTAGGAAATTGAAGGATTTTATAGTAATGATATACATTTTCGAATCACCTGCTGAGTATTACATAAAAATACGGTATAGCAAAAATAAAATACCACATTTTAACATCCCTAATTTTGATGCATTGTGTGAGTTATAAGTCGATAAAACGGTACTGAATGAATTGTATTAATAAACGAATTCAAATTCGGCATTTTGATGGTACAGTGCGAGATATTATTGTAATACTGTATACAAAATGCTTTAAAAAAATCAAAATTGTCTTTCGCCTTACAACGTTTGTTTTGGTATTATTAATATTACTTTCTCAACAACTTCAGTTCAAATGATTTCTTCATCAATTTTCCACGCAAACAGAGCAATACTTCCGTACGCATCGTGTCATATTATTGAACTGACAAGAAGGCACCAATAAAAAATCATCATCAACGAATAACAACATAATAATTTTTCAACTAGAGTTAGAGTAATAAAAAGTTTTGATACACACCGTTCTGAAAACTGATCTATAAATATATATCTATATATTATATATTGAAACTAGCTCGAATGAATTGTAAAACCATAAAATAGGTGACATTTAATTAAAGTTAGTTTGCAAGTTTGATTGCTACAATGATGATAAGCAACTTTGTTCATCGTCGAACAATTGTCGGTATTTTTAAACCCGATGTTAAAATAGTGATTTTGCACATTTGCATTTTTCACAAGCACTCTATTCATTTGTTATTTTAGTTTCACTTCGCAAAACACAATATTACATCATTATCATTGAACGAAGAAGAAAGGAAATAAATTGAAAGAAATCAAACTCTTCGTTCGAGTTTTTATTCGTTTCGAATTTTTGTACCACCGACGCAACAGAAATCATTGATTTGAATTGAAAAAAGCTTTCAATTATCAAGCGCGTCTTTTATTTTCGGACAAAGTAACAGCGCCGAAGAGAGCTATTACATACTTTATTTCCTTTCAATAAATAATCATCGTTTAGACAAAATTCCGACAAAAGCAACAGCTAACGATCAATTATTGATAGGTCTTCGCTTCTTCAAACTACGTAATACTAGCAGCAATACGAATATTTAATGAGTACGAAACACACCATAAGGCCGGCACTAATTAAGCGCTTCATTTATTCAATGCGCCGATTGATGGCGTCTAATTGGAGGTTTTTTTTTCACGGGATGGTTGGTATATATAATATATAATTAATTTTATTGCTTCGATGTCTCCTACATCAATCAAGCGTCGTAGTGAAACTTTGCTCTGCTTTATTGGAATAAGTAATGCCTACTAACAAGTAACAACCAATCTCATTGCATTAATAAGTGACTAGCGCTAAAAAATGTTAAATAATATTGCACGGTAATATTGCAATTATTATTGGTGCTGTGTTTTAATTACACATAGAGAAATAATTGCTTTTTTATTATCAGATCTAACAACTAACTATAATATCGAAATAGTTTCATAAAAATTATTGCTTTCAATTGTGATAAGAACACGATGAAAACGTAATAAAAATAATAAATTAATGACTAGAGAGAAAATGAACGATTTTTAATAATATAAATCCGTCAGATTCGAAACAGATGTCATTCATTATTTATTTAAGTTTTGTCTTTGGCGCTTTAATTCGATTGTTTGTATTTTTAGTACCCTCATATGTTATATGTTATATATTAGTTATAATTAAGAATTTTATTAGTAAGTGCATCATGGTATAATCTAATTAAAATGTGCCTCCTAGAAGTAGAAATTAGTATCAATTCAAAAAATAAAATCGTTAACTTAAAGGGCAGACTAGGTTGCTTTTTTCTTTTTGGTTTAAAGTCTCTTCATCTTCATCATCAAATCTTTGTCTTTTATACGTTATTGCATAATTATATTATAATATAATCGTGTATGAGTGTCTGTGTGTGTGTGCTCATTTATTTATTTATAAAATCTAAATGTCCTAAATCAGAAGCACATATTTTCTATGCATATTACTCTAATAAATAAATTATTTACATATAAACATTTATCTAGTTATTTTTGAGCGCTTCGTTTTGTCTCTCTTTCTGGTATATACTATATATTATATTTATATATATAATAAATTAAAAATAAATAAATTTGTTTCTAAAATAGATCGATCATTTTGTATGTTGCGCGTCGTGAATCGTTATTTTTTTTTGTTTTTCGATAAATTAACAATAAACTAATTGTTAAATATCATTACAAGGTAAAATATTTAAACAACCTTTCATCCGTTTCTGAATGTTGGCCTCGAGCTCTTTGTCGGCCATTTGTGCTTCGGGCGTTGGTTTCGGAGCGCCGGGAAATACGACAAGTACAATACTCATATTGTCTCGACTGCCCTACAATGGCACAAACAAAAAGAAACAATACGTTAATACAGAAATGGAATGAATTTCAATATGAAAATAGATAAATTACTTTGTAAAAGCAAGTGTCAATCACTTGACTGGTAACTTGTTCTAAATCGTCCGTAACCATCAAACGCGAATGGATATATTCGCATAATTCGTTATTCGACATAACATCCCATATTCCATCACAAGCTAGAACTAAAAATTCATCCTCGTTATCATCACGGTCTCTCACAAAGATTTCCGGTTCGGGTGATACTAGCTGCTCGCATGGCCCTCGTCCCTCGACATTTTTATATACATAATCACCTAATGCCCTGCAAACAAACAAACAAAAACAAAGACCAATCAGTAAAATATTAATACACTAATCAATTTTTCACATTCACATTATTATTTGCACATACATTAATCATCAAGTGTTGGAAGAAACACAAAACTGGATTCGTTTACATGTGTTTATTATTGTATAATCAACAAATAATGTAAAAAAACTTGGTATAGTAATTAATTTCATAAATTAACTGCAATATTATGCAAAATCGTGAAATTTTCAAGCTGTAATAATTTAAAATAAGTAATATTACAATACAAATGATATTACGTCGGTATTGGAATAAAACTATTACAGAATAGAATTACATGTGTCAATGATCAAAAATAAAATCAAACACGCTTTCGTTTGTGATGGATATTTCGGGTATAAAACATGTATATTGTTTTACTTATTAATTTTAAACAAATAAGATTTACGAACGAAAGATACCGTTATAATGCAATAGTTTGTTAAAATTGCAATTTTGAAAATTCCCTTCAAAATTTGACAAATTACTCTGTAAATCAAATCAATAACTCAAAATCGTGCATTTTTCCATATCTTTTTAAAATGAATTCAAAATAATCAATATTGTAATGTAATTAATATTAATGCAAATAAAAAATGGGTTAGTATTAAATTTGATTTTAGAACCAAAATTTGTTCCTGTCAGAAATTGTCCGCAGCATTTTCATAAATATAAAAAATCAATTTATTCCACACATATTCCTCATTACAGTGTAAATTTACTAATTATGCAAAATGATGTTGCTTTTCATATGGTAATGGATTTACACATGATGGATGATTTAAATTCGAAACGACAACACATTGGAATTGCATTAATATCATAAATTCACGTCAATTATGCAAAATCGTGCAATTTTTCATATTTTAACAAATCAATAACTTATATTTATAATACACGTTAATAACATTATTCAATTTTAAGACAGAAAAATGATGTAAAACAGTACATTTTTAATGGATTTAATAAGAGAGTAACTATATCTGATAGCAAAATACTGCACGATAAACATTTTATGTGTCCTCCAACACTCTTAGCGTGCTGATTAATCGAGAAAGTATCATTAACACGTTGAGCAGCACGTGTATTTTCTCCAGAGCTCAATGTGTTAAATAATAGTGTAATGTGTAATATAATATGTATTTATACGAACCTACTAACAGCCAATGTACCATTAACACGTTGTATCATAACCGAACCGCCAGCTTTCAAAATTCGATCCCGTTCGCTCGGAAGGCTCGGTTTATGGTCCTGCGTCGAAAAGACCGGAGCACCGGATCGGCACAGTACCGCTCTCGAATCACCGCAGTTCGCAATGTAGATTAAGCGCGGCGAGATAAAGGCACACACCGCCGTCGTGCCGCTCTTATCTTCGCCTAAAACAATAAGCACCACCGATTTTTCAGTATTGAACATGAGAGTAACACTGCCACTCTATCACACAACCGGCTGCTAAATCGCAAAATTAATCATCGACAAGGAATGTCGCAATTTTGCACATTACGGCACTGTTTGTTTGCGTTATGAACAGTATACAATATACGACGATATGACATCGACATTAAACAGATGCCTTTCATATTTTTTTGCATCGCAGTCAGTTTGGTGGTAACTAGATTTATATTTTTTGACAGTTTGATGGAAAATGCGAAGATTTTTTAGAAAATCAAAATAGGAATTTTGGATTTATCAGACATTCTCTCGCTCTCTCGCTCGCAGCCAAACAAATAAGGGATTCATTAGAATGAAAATTGCAATTAGATAAATGCATGTATAATTTACCTGATGAAAGTTCAGGTAATGTTCGCATCGTATGGTCCAGCTGCAAGAATCCGTTGTGAATGCCCTTCGTAACATCCTCCTTGAATTCGCCGGTCGCAACAATTGCATCTAATAAATGTTCCGCACAATGTGCTGACACTTTGGCGCCGGCATGCCCGTCAAATACGGCAAAATAGGACCAGTCGCGTAGCGCTTCTCCCAAATCGGTTCGCACCATGTGCGCGTCCTCCATTTCGACGCGCCAGCCCTGCATGCTGGCCACACCATACCGCAATCCATTACCTAAATAAATACAAGTTCAAGCAATAAAACATAACCTCGAAATAATAAATTTAATTTATAAAATAATTAATAAATAAAAACGAAAATAAAATAATAAAAAAAATTAATTTGTACCAACCTTCACCATGCTGTAAATTTTTATCCGTCTTTGGCTTCTCTAAGAATGCACCCATCGCTTTTTTGTTAATTAATTCGCATTTATAAATATTATCGAACCTTCATCATTATTCATAAGAAACATTTAGCGCTGTAATCAATATAAATAAATAACAAAATAAATAGAATCCACAGAAATTTTGACAAATTCGTTTCCACTCACATCACACGACAGCTTCAAACAACAAACATTAAATTTTCGATGTTCTTACATAGCACACTTTGATTATTCGCATCCACGCATACAAACCATCCATACAACAACTATTCAAAAACACGCAATTTCCATTAAATTATTCAACAAATTCGCTAAAATCGCGTGCTTTTCTAACCTCACACCGCTCGCTCGCTCGCTCTTACACAATATTAATAACCTATAAAAATGCATTATGCATAAACATTTTCTTTTTAAATTCGTGTTTAATTCGGTGTTATATAGCTGTTTTGTATTTATTTTTAGCTTACCATTTAATTTTATTTTCGTTTTTTTCGTAATTTTCCTTCCCAAGACCTTCCTTCGAATCGCACGGTGAAAAAAATTATTAAATGTTTATTCGAAATGACGAACACCACCAATACTCATGTGTGATTTATTATCGTAATCGTGTTGTCGTTTGCTTTTACATAATAATAATCGGCGCCGAAATATTTCTACGCTTTTTTTTCGCAATCCCCCCAAAAAATGAGAATTTTTTATTATAAACAAGTCAACAAAATGATCAAAAATGGCGTCGGTGCGTTGCCAATGCGCATGCGTTCGATAACTAAAAATAGCCGCTGATGTGACATCGACGTTTTCATGTGGATTTTTGGGTATCAGCTCGATATCCCGTCGACACGTGCACGTAACGCGAAACTTACATCCACTTTCCATTTAACGAACTTACACGATCAATTAAATTTTGATAGAAATTCAATCAAATTTATTTCAAATATCATATACGCCAATATACATTGCCTTTATATAAATTGCTCTTAATTAAATTAATTTCTACAATAAAATATTCAAATTGAATTTAATTTTCGTGCAAGTTCGGCGCATGAGTATGACAAGTAAGAGAAAATTGATGTTAATGCGTCGGAATTTTGAACCGGCACTAATTTTCGGCTTTAATTATATGCAGATTATTGACTTTATGCATAAACACGAAACTATAAAAGTAAATGAATTCAATATCCATATTGTACGCCGGTTATAAGTTTTTTAGAAACGAATTAGTTTGGACAAATGTAAAATTATTTAATTTTAGTTGCGGCATTAAATTCCAGATGGCACAAAAATGTGCAGAAATTTTTGTAATAAAATTGTTATTAAATCGTTTTATTACTAATGATTACTAATCGGTTCACGCGGCTATCAAATATAGCTGATAACACAATGTATTGGTGGCAAAAAAAATATAAAATTTATTCCGAAGAATTCGACACCGCAAATACCATCAAACATAATTTCAAATTACTTACGATTATATTTTGGAGTTGAAACTGCTTCTAATATTATTAATTGAGAATGTAATTGATTAATTGATTAATATTCTTGCTGCGTTGTGAAAACAAATTTGGAAAAGAAGTTTGTATCGAAAAATTGACGTTCGGTAATGGCGTACTTAGCGAAAAGATTGCATTAAATTGTGAGTGATAAACATTGTTGAAATAAATTAAAATCATTGCTAGTAATCTATAAAATGCATAACGATGCGTAATGGAACAACCTACAAGCCTGGTAGATGATTTTCCTGTGTGTTCATTATCTAGTGTAGGTTATGTTCCAAGCAGAAATCGTCCGTACGAAGATCGCAGCTTCCACTGCAATTTTGACAAGAATTCATTTCTCTACGGCGTCTTTGATGGACACGATGGGTTGGAGGCGGTTAAATATTGCTCGCAGCTCATGCCAATTGAGATTATTTTCGGATCGTTGCGGCAAGACATGACCGATGAGGAAATTAAACAATTCC
Organism: Adinopsis sp. GC000173; assembly: GCA_030264715.1. Lineage (NCBI taxonomy): Eukaryota > Metazoa > Arthropoda > Insecta > Coleoptera > Staphylinidae > Adinopsis > Adinopsis sp. GC000173. Next base: position 112,464 of record JARJDW010008205.1, on the reverse strand, counting down.
TGCAGCAAGTTTACTGAATCGTTGATTATGTTTAAGTATTAATTTGTATATTTGTAGGAAAGCATTTCTAAACGTTGAAAATGGCTATATGAATACCATTAATGATCTTCTAGCAGAACGGGCTTCTTACTATGATGCTCCGGACGAAGACACAACGAGCTACGAAAAGGTTGTGAAAAAGGAGGAGCTGGAAAAGATACAAACAATCAACTGCAAGATATCGTCGGGAACATCAGCGGCAATTGCATTAATCTACAACAATAAGCTGTACGTTTCGTATGTAGGAAATTGTAGAGTACTGCTATGTGAAACAGATGCCAATGGAGTCCTGAAGGTGATTCAACTCACAACCGAGCACGATTTTCACAACGAAGATGAATTGTTGCGTCTCGCGCAGCTTGGATTACGCGGCGATGTGCTCAACCAGGCAATGCAGAGTGCCCGATTGGAAACAACACGATGTTTGGGCAACTATCGTGTCAAAGGGGAGTATCGAGAAATGGATGGCTTGCGACATGCTAGTAAACCACCGATCATCGCCGAACCGGATATTATTGGCGGGATTAATCTGAATGAGTCGCATCGTTTCTTGTTGCTAATGTCAGCTGGATTATTTAACGTCATTGGGGAATTTGTCGATCGGAATGATGTTAATAAATTTGTGGCCGAAAGTGTTGTAAGGCAGGTTAGTTAAAAGAGAATATAGATAGGGCTTCGAAATGGAATTGAAGCTTTTTCGAGTACTTATTACATTTTGGAAATATTTAGTTTTTTATGATTTTACTTTAAAATATCTTCTGTTATATTCAAGGGTATAACTATAATTACACCTGACCTGTGAGGTCTTATGAACTTATGTTAACTCTAGGATCGCATGATTACGCTGAATATTAGTATGGCCCAATAAATTAGACGTGTTTTGCCTTGGAATTCAACTTTCATTGGACGCGGTGGTTCATTTCTGCCCGGACACACAAAAGTATATTCTTGTGTCAATGAATGGAATGCTAGGCTGTCGAGCGCAATGTTGGTTAAGTTAGATTAGATTAAGTACCTGAAAAAGCCTCTGTTTCGTTTTTTGCCGAGACACCTTTTATATTGAAGGATATCATTATTAATTAATAATCATTAACATCTTACTCATATTAAAATAATTTTGCTTTTAGTTTCGTGAGCAGACATCGATTCAGGACATCTCCCAAGCGGTGATCAATGATATCGGCAAAGAATACAACAAAACGAATCTGATTATACGCGACGATATGACGCTCATTGTGCGTAACTTCAACTATCCGATGCCGAAGTGTAAGCTGGCGAATGTGCCTTCGGTTAGCTTCAATCCGAATGTCTCAACATCGATTATCACCAACACGCAAAGTACGCTTACGACGACAAATAGCAGTGCAATACAAACAGCCACATCGACGACGAATGAAAGTACGCTAACAAGCAGTACCGCATCAAATTTGGACTCTGATTCAGATTCGCCAGCTGGCTTTTATGATACACGTCGATTGACGAAGGCTTATGTGGAATTTGACGATTTTTATCATTATGTGCAGCTTGCAAAGCGCGCAGGAACTCTTCCGCCAGGTTTAGATATATAATGTTATTGAGTTGAACATTCGGTAAGCCAAAGAATTGAATTTAGTTGAAGCAAAGTGTTGTTGTTGATTAATAGTAAGTGCCAAATATTGGATTTGAACTGTGATTGCTAATCACTGTGCTTCCTGGATAAATATTTTACAATTGATTAAAAATTTATTATTTTAAACTATTTCCAAGTGTGAAATTTTATTATCACTGTTGATAGATTATTATTGGGAAATTAGAAATAATTGCATTATCAAAAAACAGTTAATATGGCATAGTTTATTACAGGTTAAATTTGGGTCATGGATGTCACAATATAAATGTTCTTCAAAGATGTTTTAATTGCATTGTCCGATAGTAGTTGACGCATTTCATATCAACGCTTAGATTATTTGAAATAATGTTTATCACATCAATATAAGCAAATGGTGGGCAACTTACGGCCTGTGAGCAACTTTGAGCACATTGAGTGAGTCGCGGAAGCATGGTAATACGATTGCGCGGAATACTGATTCAACCAATAGCGTATTATATTGATGTAATAGAACTTTATGCCTAGGCATTCAAAATTTTTTAATGACTCATTTGAATCATTACACTTAAAACTTAAAAATGCTTCATATAGTCTTTGTAAAACTATAAAAGATAAAATCACTTTACAATTAATGCAATTTTGGTTCGAAAATGCCATTACACAATAATATTAATATAATAATAACCTTTTTGATTGGATCTCTAAAATTATAAAAATATAATAATGAATTAGCAATAACAGTCTAATAGACAATTTATAAAAGGGCCCGGAAATATTATTTTGCCCAGGTTCCATAAAGATTTAAATTAATCCCCGCATTTTGTTACATAATTAATCAAATTCATTTTTTAAAAGGTTTCACAAAATGGAGAAAAAATCAAATTGGCGATGTTGTTTACTATTTTATTCCGTTGCCTGGTAATTCTGATATTTGTGTTTGGCCTGCAATGTAAACAAAATTTCTATCCTTGATCTAAACTAGACTCTGCTTAAATACTTTGGAATTTGTTAGTTAGGTTGTTGTTTTAAATACCAAAATTTGACAAAATTAATTACAACAAAACCAAAACTTGAAAATGCCTAAGAAACAATAAACGAAGACAAAAATATTTAGATGATTTCATATTAGTGAACCAAAATTATATTAATTATTACAAATGATTCAAAGGGGTAGAAGAAGTATAATTTGGTGGATATAATTTTAAACGCAACTACTATCGGACAAATGTTAAATTGTTGGAAAAGATATGATGAAATGCCAAGCCAATAGTTTTGACAATGTGGAAGACGTAGTTCTTATAGTTTTTGTGAATTATGTACAGATTGCATTTTCTTTTTTATACAAGATGAACAGCGGTAAAGAAATTGATAAAAGCTGCCAGAAACATCAATCGTAAGTTGCCATTACGTAAAAAATCAACGGTGGCATGGAAATGATGGTAAGGGTCATTCCATTCTCATTGCTGATCATCCATTCTTACGCAATAATAGAGTCGAATGAATTCAAAACACAAAATAAATTAACATTATTGTAAGGTAGTGGTGATCCCTACGAGCTGCAACTAAATTAGACAAAGAGTTGTTGTAATAGTACATCAATTAATATCACCTTCAAAACTTACCGCTTTTTAATGTAAGCTCTACAAAAGAAAACAAGTGGTTAGTGAATTGTCACCGATTTATAATGAAAGAATACCTTTCGGGTAGTAGATGAGGCTTTTTCGCTTTACGTAACCGGTTAATGGTATGCGCACTTCGCAGTTGATCAAATCGCCCGGGTATAGATCGTGCAACTTGGCGGAGGAGGTGGTGGATGTGGTAAAACGTCCATCCGTTTGTTTTACCGTATCCCATTCAATCGCTTCCAATGGATTTCTAATCATAAAATAATTTCAATTACAATATAACAAAAAAGGTATAAATATTGAAGATGCATACTTATTTATAATATCATCTTTCTTATCGCGATACAGCGTTATGCGAGGTTTTGGATAGACATCGGAGGCGACGCACGTAAAGTTCGTACGATAGCTGTCTGGAAAGCTTTCCATCATGATCAGCTGCTTTTCTGGCTCTAAAATTAGTTTATTTAATTCTTTTTTTCATTATCTACTCTCTCTGTCCAAATATAAGAGTTACATTTAGAAAAAATAATAATACTCTATTGATCCTAACAATTTTGACTTAAATATCTCTTTCCCACAACATCATATCGGGCAATTATAAATTAAAAGACTATAAAGTCTTATAAGTACAAAGTGATTCAATTAGCACCACCTATGTTAAGTCAATTCAAGTCAAGTCAACTTTAACATGAAACATGACAAGTGTGCCCAAATCAACACGAGTGCGGATTCAATTTCACTGACCCGTGCTTAAGTTTTTCAATTCAATTTTGGTGCCTACACCTCGCGCGTTCTTATTGGCGCTCATGCACCACGTCAGCGATTATTTGAGTACACCTCATAAAAGTTAAGTATTGAAATTTTGAGTGTCCTTTAACAAATGACAAAAACAACAAAAAAATGTACTAACGTTTATCCTAACCTCGAAAATGCTCTTCAATGAAAACGAAATTTATTTTGCGATAAATTTTAGCATCTAATGGGACTCTTATTTTTGCAGAGAGAGGGAGTATTACAATATTTTACAGTTTTTACAACAATAAGTGGGAGGAAAGATATTAGTTAAAAATCAAATGCGAGTCCAGAAAAGTTTTCTACCAATTCTTGCACATGGTGTTTATACTTACCAAAGACGGTCATAACTTTTTCGCTGAAATCCTCATCGGCGAATGTCGATACGATACACTTATATGTACCAGCTAAATCGGTGGTCGGATTCAGTATCTTGACGGCACGAAAGGCCATTTTTGGATCGTTCGAAATCTGAAATTGCAAATCGACGCGATCCTTTAGCACGCCGAGCGACTGCGGCTTCTTCGGCGGTATCCACTGGTAGACGACGTCCTCGTTGAGGAACCATTTCAGCACCAATTCGGTGTCGTCCGGGCGCACCGAGTAATTGCAGTCCAGTATGATCGGTTTTTGCGTATTGTTGCGAACGGACGTGGGTACCTTGATGTAATTGATTTGCACCGTATTGCAAACATCTACGTTAAATCAATTTTAAATTGATTTCATTTCATTGTTAAAATTGAAAAATACTCGCTGCGTTCAGAAATAAGTGCCGATTTCATTAAAAAGTAATCAAAATAAATCAAATCCAAAAACGAAATATTATATACTTTATTAAAACTTTACTAGAATTGAGTGGGTGGCGGGAAAAGCTTTATATGTTACAAATCAAAAATTTGGGAGGAGCATGAAATCAAGATAATTTAATGCAAAATACTGTTGTGCATTAAAAGTGCAATATATAATACTATCGAACGTATCTCAAAAGGAAGGATTTCCAGGAAGTGCAATTATTCGGGAACAGCGCTTACCTGAATTTAGACGCACGCAAATTTATTATATATTATGGAAGAAGTGTCAAAATCCCGAATTTCTAGGCACCCCGTTTTCTGGAGGGTTCTTGCACTCCACGTGGAATAAATTTACGGCACCTTTAACATTACAGGTAAAGTGACGCGATGCTGTCAAAAAATATTTTGCACTCGTAGTGGGGATTTTGCCGGGGACTTTGAGCCTTGTTCGATAATATGTTATTGATTAGTTTCAAATAATCAAAATTTAGTCCTTCTCTTTGAGATACGTTCGATAGTACAACGGTTTTTATAAATTCGAGAAAGGATTTAAAATGATTTTGATTATAAAGATGTAGCATAGAACGTTCTTTCATTGAAAAATACGGTAGATTCAGGTGAAAAGATGCATTTTATGTGGCTTTTAATTAAATAAATGACCAACAAACAACCTCTACAGATTAAATACAATATTCTTTCATTATAAAAGAAAACCCTTAAAAATGTAACATACAACGTTTTTCCTGAGTCCATTCAATTATCGTTTTTCAGAAGCGTCATTTGAGAAATTGAATTTGTTGCTATTCAATTCAAGCAATGCTATAATAAACCACTTGCCTTATTACATTTTCCATTTTGCATTAGATCGGCGTGCTTTATATCATGTCTTGAAAATTCCTATTTTTTATTGTAAACTTATACAGGATGCATTCTAATACTCCTACCAAACTGAAATGATAACTAGATGGATGAAACTAAGCGTTTTCTTCAAATAATTATAACTGTAACTTTTAGCATTTAAAATTTTTCTATAATTCCGAAACTGGATCTTTCTTCTCAAAATTAATTAAAGAAATGCGATTTTTGTTGTAAATCATCATCCTGTGTCTTATAATTTAAGAATTTTATCGGTTGCAACTTTCATATTAGAGTCTCATTATTTGGAGAAAACGTTTATTTTGATCTCTTTTATTTACCATATTTGTTTAGGAGGGATGTTTGAATTCACACTGTATTCTTAGAAAAACTACAAAACTTTTTAGTTGCTGTTAAAAACTTAATTCGGTGGCTTTCAACCCGTGTGCGGCATAAAATAATTGAATTATATTATTTCCTTGGGCCTAATTTCCTGTAAGCCAGTCAAGGCACCTGCTAAGGGCCCATTAAAAGAATCTAAATTTGCCATAATAATAAAGCTGCATTAAGACAAAGTATAATTCGGATTAAAATATTATCTATAATGTTTATATTCTTTCTTAAACTTTAAAGTTACTTTAAATTCCGTCAAACTCATTACAAATATGCCAGAAAACTTAAAAAAAGCTTAAAATTGGGACAAAACATGCTATATTTTCAGGTCTTCACAACGTAACACATTGTGTAAATTTAATGCCATTTTAAATCGTTCAAATAAATATGTAAGTGTTATTGTTGCTAGGTTGCAAAATGTGTGCCCAGGGCAAGCACAAGTGGAAATCAATCGCTGGATAACGGTATTAATGTGCCGCAAAAGCAAAAAAGGGTTGAAAATCGCTGACTTAACACATAGAAGTTTTTCTCAAAATGACATTCAAATTTTAAAGGCAAAGTCGCCTTATCTCGTATTTTTTGCAAAAACATCGAAATTGAACACATATTTCTGAATAGCGGTAGTATGTATGTATTTTCGAATTAAAAGTGGAATTGTTTAGGTGGTTGGGAGCTTGAATGTAGGCGATTTGTGTGTACTGTGCATGTAAAATGTATTCATTCATACGGAAATTTATTTCTATAAATAGTTTTCCTATTTAAATCAAAATCACTCGCAGACACAAATATCAATAACCTATTTAACATACATCCACATGTGGGATAAAGAAAGAAAAACCAACGGTGTGGCATATATGAAATATAAATAAAGTGCAAATTGATGTTTAGGAATGCGCACCCAAAAAAACAAAACTTTCCAATTTCATTTTTATTAGCCATACAACAAAAAATTGTTCGAAACCGTAAAGAGAAATTCATTTTTATTTTATTAATTACACGTGTAACATAAAAATTACGCGTGCGAGATAAAAGTTTGCAACAATAATAGTCATTTTGTGTTTGAGTCGAGCAATATTGTGTAACTATACTTACAGACTGAGTTAAGTATTATCAATGTGAGTATTATGAAAAACATGTTTCCCTTAATTCTGCACTTTATTAATTGAGATGCGCTTATCTGTATTATTCTTTATCACACACATATATACACACTGTAGCCTAGGGTTTGATATTTAAAGGTATGTAAGTACTGGAACGCATGCGTGTACTTTATTTAAGGGCTGCTTGAACCTTCAATTTCCACCATAAGAGGTCATCAAAGTAGATTAGTAGCTCGAATGAAAGTGTTCATTTGGTTGCATACGCACGCATATAAACACGTTTTGCTCCATAAGTTGTGCAAAGATAAATTATGTGCAAAATGATTTGGTAGTAATTATAAAAGTTTTCGACTGGAAATTTACCTATCTACTTCAGTGATATACTACTATAATAAATAAAAGAAAATTGCGTGCAATCAACGTGCAAGTTTTGCAATGTCAATCGTTAAATTACAAATTATCATCTAATATTTAATATTTAATATATATTTATAAATAATTCATTTCTTGGTGCAATTATCTTCCTGTTCGTGAACGTCAATGGTTACGTTGCATATCGAATATGCGGAATAAATAATTTTCTGGGTTAAAGCAAACAAACATTTTGAGGTTATCTTTCAATCACACACACTCAAACAATAACATTCAAATTGTTCTAATAGAGTTAAAAAGTTGAAAAACATGCTGCTACGGCGAATTGTCAGCCAACGTTTCATACGCTGGATGTCCGCCTCGGCGAAAGCAATGGATCCTCTGCAGGAGGAGGCCCTCAACGAGCCGGTGTTCGTCGTCGACGAGAACGATAAAGTATTGGGCTGCAAATCAAAGAGAGAGTGCCATCAGGTGCAAAACAACAATGAAATTATCTTACATCGGGCATTTAGTGTGTTTTTATTCAATAAGAAGGGTAGTCTGCTGCTTCAGAAACGATCTGACGCCAAAGTAAGTTCGCAATACAATTATAATAAAAGAATGTTTAAAGCGAATAAAATGTTTTAAATTTTTAGATAACGTATCCCGGACATTACACAAATTCGTGTTGCAGCCATCCTATTTCTAGTGTACCCGGTGAGGATGAAGAAGAAAATGCGATTGGTATTAAGCGAGCGGCGCAACGTCGCCTAAACTACGAGCTGGGAATTCCAATAGAACAGATGCCGTTGGACGAGTTCACCTACCTGACGCGCGTGCATTACAAAGACACCGGCGACGGTGTATGGGGCGAGCACGAGATCGACTACATCCTCTTCATGCAGGCGAACATCGATTTCAAGCCGAATTCGAATGAGATATCGGAGATCGTGTTTATTCCGCGCGAGGAATTCGATACGTGCATCACGCGATTGACACCGCTAACGCCTTGGTTCGAGCTGATCGTCAAGCATCGCTTGCGGCTGTGGTGGGACAATTTGGGCGAATTGGATAAATTCGCCGATCATACGAATATATTAAAATTTCCATCATCATGCTGATTGGGAATCGAATCGAATTGGAATGTGCTTTTATATATAAAATATGAAACACAAACAATGAATATTTATGTTGCTAATTTGTACATGTATGAAACTTATTTTATAAGAATTGGGCGTGGGAAATTGGCGGAACGTAATTTTCATTACCATATTATTTGTTACATTTATGAATCTTTCATACAGTTATTTAATAATTTATTATTATTTACTATACAATATAATTTAGTCTCGAATCTAATTAAGATAAGAACATTTTACGATAGACTTTTTTAATTTAATGTTTTCTCTTGTTTTGTTTTTACATTTTACATACGGTACAAAAATATCAAAAAATATTGGTGCTGCTAATCAGCTAATTTAAGAGGTAAATATTTATTCGAACTAATCGTTTTATTGCTTGTTAGTGTATTTAAATTTTAATTATAGTTTATTTTTCTGGAAATAATTTAACTTGTTGATAAACAATGTAAAGCTTATTTAGCACAAATTGAAAAATATAATAATAATAAAATTCAATTCGATAGGTAATAATTGTAAAAAACGCGAACCGATTGTTCTGGTTATTAATTCTCATAATTTTTTTTAATTTAATCCGCTGGATTAAACCATTTCCAGACGTCATTTCTTATGAAAATAGTTGTGGAGAGTGTTAACCTTAGGCTTTGGCGGCTTACTCGTTCGATTATTGTTGACGAGATAATTGTCCCAGAGCTCGCGCTGGATCTCCACCGGCAGCTCCCTGAACACGTTCTCTTCCAAGTTGGGCGGACAATGCACGCTGGTGGTAGTGTTGTTTGCGTTGTTGATTTTAAGTCGCTTGGCGGCCGGCTCCTCGATGTGCAGCTTATCCACCTTCGAATTCAGATTCACATCCACATCCATAATAGACTCGCAATCCTCGTTGATGATATCCGTGATCGTTTGCACCTCAACGTTCGGCTTCAAAAACTGCACGAGCGAATTTTTCACGACGCGAAATTTGGTAAAGGCGAGCCCGAGCAGCGTCACATGAAATGGCCGATTGATATCAACGATTTTCGTAAATAAACTCATAACGATCGCCATCAGGCGTTGCTGATTCGCATCGCTTAGCACGATTGTGCAATTCTTATCAATCGTGAATAAATTTTGATTCAAATTGCATTGTTTGGTTTCACGGTGGCTGATTCGATCGATTTGGCGTATCGTTAGCTTTATGCTCGTTGGCAGACGGCCGTCCTCTTGCACGAGCAACATTAGGCGGCGTAACAAATGCGATAGCTTATCGTGGACGTTGTCGCGTAGCGTTAGCGGCTTGCAGCTGTCTTCCAGGCCGATGCTTTGCGGTTTACCACTAGACTTCACCGGCGTTTCATCCACACCTACACACAATCCTTTCAGGTACTTTGACTTGTCGTAGCTGAGAATCTTCGTGAGTTGTTCGATTGTTGCGTCTTGTAAAGCTTTGATCGTTGTAATTCCATTACTTGATAATTGCTCCTCGGTTGTTTTACCTAAAAATTATTCATTCATTAATATTAGATGAAAATCCCAATAAAAATTTATTTTCAACACCATTTACAAAGGGTGATTTCCGATGAGTACATTTGGCGCATATGTATGCACTTGTATAGTAACTTTTACAAGAAAATGTGCATAAGTATGCTTCAAATCTATGACATCGGAATCCACTTTAATTGAATTAGATTTCTTTAGATGTGCCTACTTCCTAATAAACAAACCCAGTAGTTAGTAAATGGTGTTCAAAATAAAAATGTCAATAAACATTTATTTTGAACACCATTTACAAAGGATGGCTTACGATGACTACATTTGGCGTACCATTTACTAACTGTTAGGTTTGTTTGTTAGGCACAGCTAAAGAAATCCAATTAATTTAGGGTGGATTCCGATGTCATATAATTGGAGTATATGTATGCACTTGTATAGGAACTTTTACAAGAAGATGTGCATACATATGCTCGAAATATGGAACCCACCATGAATTAATTGGATTGCTTTAGCTGTGCCGACTTCCCCATGAACAAACCCATCATAGTTAGTAAATGATGTTTAAAATAAAAATTATAAATAAACATTAGAAGACAATCTCAATAAAAATTTATTTTAAACACCATTTACTAAGTCAATTGGATTCCTTTAGCTATGCCTACTTTCCAATAAACAAACCCATCAGTTAGTAAATGGTGTTCAAAATAAAAATTATTAATTAAATTAATAATATTTAATATTGTTGTACCGATTCCTGGTATTTTAAGCAACTCCTCCAGCGAGCTAATGAATCCAAACGCATTATGGGGAAAGATCACAGTTTGTTGATTGGGTTTGTTCACATTCGATGCCAACTTCGCCAGCAGTTTATTGTGCGCGACGCCCGCACAGGTAGTCAGTTTCAATTCATCATTCACCGCATTCCTAATTTCCAAAGCAATATTACTCGCAACCACCAAACGCTCATAACAACCACACGTACAACGCTCATCGCACATTGAGTCATCATCCAACACGCACCCTTTCAACTCCCACTGCGCGCTGTTCGCATTCAACCTTTCGCTGACCATAGCACTAACGTCGAGGTAGTTTTCGTCCATGCCCAATCGTTCAACCAGTCCGGTGTAACGTTGCAAGAAGCCGGTGAGTTTGTAGGAAACATTTCGGTAGTCCTTCAGATCCTCGCCGTTGACAAGCGCCAAATGGGGGCACAACTTCAACGCATCGGATACGAGCATGCATTTTTCGATGCCGTATCGACGTGCGATGTAGTTGGAGGTGACGACGATCTGTTTTTGCTGGATGCCGACCGGCTGGTTGATCAGACGCGGATTTTTCAGCGTTTCCACTTGTGCGTAGAAACAGTCGATGTCGATGTGGATGATACTTCGTGAATGATTATCCATACTCATCTATAAACAAATGTTAACGTTTATTTATTTGAGTAATTTCAAATTTTGTTTCACCTTGCTGCTTATTTAGAAACATAACCACAATCTAGGGATTATTCTAGAAGTGGGGAATTTATCATTTGCAGCTAACTTCATTGCACTGATAATATTTCTATTATTACATTATTTTAGATACGATTTTATTGTATAACCAATTTTTAACAGTTAAATATGTAATAAAATTGATAATAACATATTTTTTAATCAATTTTAGAGTGGAAATTAAAAATACTTTATACCAACTGCAAATATTAAATTGAATAGAGCGCAATTTCTTTTATATTAAACAAAATGATTGTAAATAATATGTGAAAATATTATAAATGAATCATATTTTTATGAAATAACTATCTTATAAAGGGTATTTAGTGTATAAGTTGGTATTCATTCCTATTTACGCTAAGTTCATTCCTGACATGATTTTCTAAACATTTGAAAGTGGACAATATTTATTTTTCGCCGTAAATGGAATTTCGCTGGAATGTATAAATATAATTCATTGAAGGTGCGATATTTCATTAAATTTCTGCAATTTAAATAATTTAATTAAGATTGTCTTAATGGAAATATTGATATAAATATGTTGAAATTAAAGCAAACAATGAAATTCCTGTTTTTTATTTCAATGTATAAATGTAAAGCAATGCTTACAGGATTTGTACATTTGATTAAAATAAGTAAATGGAGCATGAAATTAATGTGCACTGCGATAAACCAAATCCGAATTTACCTCGTATAGTTTTGTCGTAAAAAGCACCAAGCTTAAATACATTTCGATTTAGAGAATTATCAGTAGAACACGGTTTGCATTTACATCAAAAACATTGTGCAATATTAGTGCGCATAATTGCTATAATTTTTTATAAAAAAACAACCATCCACCATGGTCGTTTTTTATAAAATATTAGCAATTCTTTTATTACTCAAATCTGCTGGTAATCAATGTTTCTAATCCTACCACTTGTTGTTTTAATTCATCCGTCCGTTTTCTAGATGTAACGAATGCGATCAATTCCAAGCTAGTGACTACATTAAATCAAATAATCAATGGGAAAACATTGAATCATGATTCCGATGCAAAGGCAACGGGGAGTACAGCACCAAATCGAAAATCGGAAGTGCCGCTTACTGAAATTATAATCGTACCGGACAATGAAAAGGTTCGAAGGAGCATTGGCCCATTCACTTGCGAACAATGTCGCGAGGATGAGATTTGCTATTTGGGCAGACAATGTCTGAATTGTACTGCCGGCAAAGTTAAGTACGGCGATCAATGTCTGAATTGTAACGAGGTGGCATGTTCGCAAAATGGTAATTATGCGAGTCTTGGCAGCAACGGTCACTGTGAATGTAAATCGGTTTTTGAATCTTGTACTCTGGTGCCATATCATGGGGAAATTTATTGCGTCAATTGCGAGAGTTGTTTGCGTAAAGGTACGTAATTATCAATCTTTTCTCTCAGCAAATTAACTGCGAGTAAGGTATTAGGGTGGACAACTCGCCAATAAGAATGCATTTTTTCTTCCTACTGCCTGTTTGCATAGAGTATATAATCAAAATATTTACAATGAAATCGAATAAAAATTGTTTAGTGCAATCAGTTGTAGATACGTATAAGAGATGCATCCTTATTTATAATGACGTACTCTAACAGCGTTAACGTCTATTATCCGTGTGAATCGGTAAAAACATCTGGCCCGCAATTAATATATTACTTGCGTATTGGTGCATAAGCGCACTGATATTTTTATATTGTTGCACAGAGACTTTTGTATATTGCGCACTAATCACATGCTTTTACTTATCCACATGGTTTTAAAGAAAGTATAGTTAATTTTGCTTGCAGGATTAGTGTGTGAATATGCCTTCAGTGAGATTGGACGCTGTCGGCAAGACACCTTGCAGCAGGAATCAAGCGAGACGTATTCATGCGGGCATGGCGCTAGTGCCGTTGAGTGCCATAAAGGCGAATACTGTGATACGACAGTGCTAGGACGCGGCTACTGCAAGTCTTGTCCGAACGGCTACGGTGATGGTTATCAATGTTTTGATAATTGCGATGGGATGAAATGTATCCAGGGTCATGCGATAAAAAATGGTGAATTTTGTACTTGCGATGTGGAGAAAATACGAAGAATGAAGCATAAGAGTCAGTTCCCCTGTAAAGTGGGAAGTTCATATTCACCGTGTACGAGGGGACAATACTGTGACACTTCCGTACCATTCCATACGGCCTGTTCGAATTGCCCGAACGGCCATGGTAATGGATATCAATGCTTTAATACGCGTTGTAGCAAAATGCAATGTTTAAGTAATACATCTCCGATAAAAACTCCACAGGGAGGGTGTACCTGTGCATTTGGATTACATCTCACCTACCATGAATTGGATGTAAGAAATAACTTTGTTTTATTGAATAAGTTTGATGGTAATACATTTGATAAAGTCCTAGTCACATACGATCAACAAATTGTCGTTTTTTGGAGATCTTTTCTATAAAAAAAAACATCAAAATTAATAGTATTTTATCGATGTCTGGAGAAAATTATGTGAAAATACGTGAAAATGTCTTAAAAGTGAGAAAAATTGATGTAATAGTATAAAGTGAGGAGATTTTCGACATTTCTGTTAAGTTCGAAAGATGTGACCGGGATCATAAGCTAGATTATTACAAACGCAGAACTTATTTGCTGCAACATTTAATACTCAGCTATTTTAGAGCATTGCATCGTCCGAGTCTTCTTCCTCTTCAGAGCATGACTCATCATCTTCTTCGGAAGATAGTGCACTGCAGGTAAAAAATGTAATATCTAGTCTTAATGTTACTGCCATATTACACTATTATTCTAAATTTAGTTACATCTACAAATTTACAACAGCAATAATAGGGTAAGTTTTTTTTCTTGTTTTAAATTAATAGTCTTGAAAAAAGATAAAGTATTTAAAAAATATATTGAAAAACCAATAATTTTTGCATAAAATGATGGTTATTCTAAAAACAAAACGTTTTTTAGGAGGTGAACTAATTTATATTTTTTACACACACGAACTCCAATGTTTTGGTACCAATCGTGACCATCGGTAGGGGCATGTGTAATAATAAATAAGTCGTGGCGTAATTAAAACGTTGGAGTTACTAGTGCTGATAAAACATATTCCCTATTTGTAAAAAAGCTAACGTTTGCGTATAGGCTACATGCAAGGCGATTTGCGACCTCATGTTTTATAGCGATTTTTATATCTCATGCCATCCCTGAATTATGCGTTAATTTAATATTTCTTTCTATTAAGTAACTTAATATTCATTATGATGGTGATTGCAGGGTGATCGAGGATCTTCTGGGTCCATTCATCATTATCCATGGGATGAAAATGTGGTAAGATGTTATAGTATTGTTTATATTTATTACAAAATTCCATTATATAATTTTAATTTGAGGGCAAGCCTACAAAGCAACGCGCAAGGCAGCATAGGAGATTAATGAAGGTATTATTGGTTTCTTAGAAAATTTATTTTAATAAAAAATTGTTATATTTCCTTAATAAATAAGTAATTTTCATTTTAGAGCTTTACGGATGTTAAACGAGTTGAATCTGGATCTTCTCAATCTGTAGGTTTTGCTATTTTTATACTATACATAAAAAAATATCAATTAAAGTAAATATCTGCTTATTTGGTGGTATGAAAGTGCAACTGATAAAAGATTTGAAAATCTTATTCCATCTATTTGCCAAATAGAAATAGTGTTATAATAATTCTCTAATAGTGTGCAATTAAATAATAATTAATTTCAGATTCCTCCATTGGAGAGTACGGAACAACTTTTCAGAGATAATAATGCAATTAAGGTATAATATTGTTACAAATATAGATTACAGAAATTTTATAAAAATAACATTTACGTCCCCTTTATAGTCATGTGGATATTTTTAATTCAAGACTTTTTCTATTTTTTAGACGCTTCAACGAAAAAATACAGAATCATTTACATCCCCAGAAAATTTCCAACGGGTATGATTCTCTTTTCAAATAGGAAGAACATTTACACTTCATGTATTCTTTTTTACGTTTAGGGCATTGAACATCAATCCAAACAATATGATGAAACATTTACATCCCCAGCCAATTTCCAACGGGTATGAATCTCTTTTGAAATAGAAAGAAAATTTACACGTCATGTATTCTTTTTTACGTTTAGGGCATTGGTCAGACATCCAAACAAAATGATGAAACATTTACATCCCCAGCCAATTTCCAACGGGTATGATTCTTTTTTGAAATAGAAAGAAAATTTACACTTCATGTATTCTTTTTCACTTTTAGGGCATTGGAAAGCAATCCAAGCAGAATGATGAAACATTTACATCCCCAGCCAATTTCCAACGGGTATGATTCTCTTTCCAAATAGATAGAAAATTTACGCTTCCTGTATTCTTGTTTACTTTTAGGGTATTGGACAGCAATCGAAGCAATATGATGAAACATTTACATCCCCAGCCAATTTCCAACGGGTATGATTCTCTTTCCAAATAGGTAGAAAATTTACGCTTCCTGTATTCTTATTTACTTTTAGGGTATTGGACAGCAATCGAAGCAATATGATGAAACATTTACATCCCCAGCCAATTTCCAACGGGTATTATTCTCTTATCAAATATAAAGAAAATTTACACGTCATGTATTCTTTTTTATTTTTAGGGAATTGGACAGCAATCCAAACAATATGATGAAGCATTTACATCCCCAGCCAATTTCAAACGGGTATGATTCTCTTATAAAATAGAAAGAAAATTTTACACTTTCTTTCATCTCTTGTTTCACCTTACGGTTTTTTGAATGACACATATTTTGTTTATTTTTTATTTAGACGACATATAAGTCAGGCGTTGGAGTAGGACGTAAAGGAGCAACTAATTTGCCGCCTACGGTTTGTGCTGCTTTTTATAGGAATACTAACTTTTGAACTTTTAACTCATAATATGTATAGTTATTATTATTTATAACAAATTATATTTTTTTGTTTTTAGGATCCCCCTCAAAAAAGACGCTTTTTAATTAAGAGCCTCATAAAGGTAAGATTAATCTTAACGAATTCACGTAATACATTTCTTTTCATAATTTTATACATTATTTTTATATTTTAATAAATTGAATTGCAGAATCACCTCCGTAAGGAACATAAACACTTGTGCGAGGTATTGGGAGAATGTTCAGGGGAAGTGGATGTAAGTATTTTTGCTTAATATCGTCTAACGAATTTATTAAACTGTATAACTTTATAATTGTTCCAGTTTTAATATCATAAACATAAATAAATTTTAACAACAATCTAAATTTGAATTGTTTTAATTCTAGGACAGTTCATTGGAGGTAAGAATGGCTTATATCATCAAGAGGTGTTAAAAAAGTATAAAATTAATAAAAATATGAAGAACTTTTATTTTTATTTTATGCAATAAACTAGATAATAGGTTTTAGATCTAATAATAAATTAAATTGCAGACACATATCTGTAAAAAACATGTCCACCTTGCCAGAGTATTGCACATATCATGCCCGAGTGAAGCGAAGGTGAGGATTTCTAATTTATACTTTCTGACAATTTTATTAATCTTGACAAATTAAACATTAATTGTGACATTTTAAAATTATATCATGTTTATGCTTAGTCAACCTCAGAATCAACAACTTCAGAACCAACAACTTCAGAACCAACAACCACAGAACCAACAACTACAAAACGAACAACCACAGAACCAACAACTACAAAACAAACAACCACAGAACCAACAACTACAAAACGAACAACAACAAAACAAACAACTATAAAACGAACAACTCCAAAACTAACAACACCAAAATTAACAACTCCAAAACTAACAACTCCAGAGCCAACATCCTCAGAATCATCAACTTCAGAATCATCAACTTCAGAATCATCAACTTCGGAATCATTCTCAACTTCAGAACCATCGACAACTCCAACTCTACCAACAACTCCTGAAATAAGTTCAAGTTCATCTCCTTCAGAATCGGTACTTTCATAATATATTTATTACATATACATTACAAATTTAAAAATTTATTTAAAAATTTAGCTTAATATTCGAGTAAATGTTTTAATTACAGAGTAGCATCGAATCTTCACAGTCATCGATAATTAATTCAGGAGAGTCTGTATCAGACGATGCTGTAAGATTTTTATAATTTATACTATTGTAGATGGTAATATGTTATTAATTATAAATAATTTAAATGTAGGAACTAAGGGAGATATTAAACAAAAAAATGGACGAAAACTATCCGAAAAAACAAAATGTAAGGTTTCTCAATTATTGCAGCAAATAAATAGATAACTTGAAATGATAATTTTCAGAAAAATAAGGATAATCCAACGACTTTCGGGAATTTGAGGAACATGAAACATCATGTAGGTTTTAATTGTTTTATAGAAAACCGCATGTTGTGTATTGATAATTAACGTATATAATTTCAGAAATATCTTACAGACAACGATCTTCCCTATGAATTACTTTGGATTCCAATAAATGAGGTAAAACTTGTAGTCAAATTAAGGTAATATTAATTATTTTAAATATTTTCTAGCCGCGTAAAAAAGTACCTTGGCATCCATTAGATAAGAAATTGTATCAAATAGCATATGAAGAAGGAGAAAAGATTGTAAGTTTTACTAATGCAAATAGTATATTAAATACAAAATCTAAGCATTTTGCATACAATTCTGATATCTTCAGAATAATTAATAAAATAGGCAGTATTGTTGTTTAAACATAGAACGATTTATGTATGTATTGTGTATGAATTAATTGATTTTTAGAGAAGTTTAAATTTTGTTATGCAATTGTTGTTTTTAAATTTTAGGAGCCTCCTCCTTCAAAGTGGAATGTCGGAATTGTTGTAAGTCTCTTTTTCTAATTATTTAAGCTAAAAACTTTCAATGTTATGTTTATAAGATATTTGTAATATAATATTAATATTCGGGTTTCATAAATTTAATTTTAGAAACATGGAGACATTCCAGGACAACGATATGATACGGCATGGTTTGCTTTATTGAAGGTATGTAATGTCTTATAACATTCAGTTATAATTATTTTTGGCGATTAAATTTTAGCCTACAAGCGATGAACCATGGTACCCAGCTTCGAAAAAAATGTATCAAGCAGTAAGCGCTCATCCAGATAGGGTGAGTTTTTAATGATAAACAAAAACATGATTTAATATTTTAAACAAATTTTTAGATCTTTAAATCGCCGATACTTCATTTCGTACCAAAGGGCCTTGGCAGGGTAAGTTATCGATTGTGGAATATGTAATGACGGTCATATACGTTAAGATCACACAATAAAATTGCAATACACTGTTGGTTATTGAAAATTATAAAATTATTTTTGGTTAATTTTTATACACAAACTGCAATCAAGTCAAAAAATACTGTTTTAAATTGATAATTTTCGATATCAAGTCAAATAAGGATAAAATTTCCTGATTTTTAGTATCGATTTCGTTATTGATCACATCGTATATATTTGGCTTAAGAATAATTAGTTATTTAATAAACTAGCTATTGTTTTAATTGTAGAAGTATGCATACACGGAAGGTAGTATGGAATCATCTTCTTCTTCAGAAAGTAGTTCTCAACTTAGTTCAAAAAAGGTAATCACAATTGAGTGATGTATAATATTTTATAGCATCATTATCGCTATTATTTAATAGATTTATGATAAACAAATTATTTTAGGATCAAAATAATTCAACGTTTAGCATAGCATTTAGCTCATTAATGCCAATGTTAGAGCATAGTTTAGAAAAGGTAAAGATTATTCATAAACATAAATAAGTTTTTGTGCTCGCACATGACAACATCTCATGCAATCTAATAATAATTATTATTTTAGAGCAGTCTAAGTAAAGAATATTTTTCACAGCATGAAAATATTATGGTAAGTTTTCGATTTATATAATGAGAATAAAAGGTTTTTAATGAAAATATATTCTGTCCTTTTAATACCAATCGTAGAATTTGAAAAGTATTTTTTAAAATCGATTTAACATATACGCTAAATTCTTTACGTGCTTGTTTATTTAACCAAGATAATTATTTTAATTCTAGGGACCAAAACCATCTCATTTACCTCATCAACATACAGATCACGAAAGTGAAGAGGTAAGTTTTGCAATTTAAGAAACTACAAATTTGAATTAATACTTTTGCTTGCTAAACTATCTTATTCGAACAAAAATGGAATATGCAAAACTAATCATTCTTATTTTCATTTTAGAGCAGTGAAAGTGAAGAAACTGCTTTGCTGCATGAAGGCATTGTGGTGAGTTTTTTGTCCCATTTTTACTTCATACGTTTTAATAATTATTATTTTATTTTTAGAGCAGTCAAAGTAAAGATTCTTCTTCACAGGATAAAAGTATTGCGGTAAGTTATCAATTTATAAAATTAGTTTAATCATAACTAACATGCATATGCTTTCAATGTATTGAAATGTATTAATGTATTTAATTTTTATGTTGATTTATAAGTGAAATAATTATTTTAATTTTAGGGGCTAGGGCTACTTCACTCCCCTCATGACCATACACACCATAAAAAAGAAGAGGTAAGATTTATAATTAAAAAACTTGGAAAAATTTAAACGCCCTTTGTCCTACATTTAATCGATTTTTACTTTCCACATAATTAAATAATTCTTTTAATTTTAGAGCAGCCAAAGCATAGAAACTTCTTCTTCTCAACATAAAACCTCTCTGGTGAGTTCATATTTTATAATATATCAATACAGTTTTTCACCAAGAAAATAACCTGCACTTTTAATACCCATTAAAACAATTATTTTAATTCTAGGAGCAAGATCTAATCCACTCAACCTATAAACCTATGCATCATAAAAAGGAAGAGGTATGAGTTACAATTAAAAAAACTGAAAAAATTCAAACTAGCACTTAGTTCTACACTTAATTGTTCTCTACTTTCCACTTGATTAAATAATTGCTTTAATTTTAGAGCAGTCAAAGCATAGATTCTTCTTCTTCATCTTCTTTTCAAGATATAGGAGGCTCTATGGTGAGTTTATTTTTTATAAAATATAAATACCGATATTCATTAAGAAAATAACATTTTAGTAATTAAGTAAAATAATTATTTTAATTTTAGGCGCCAGATTTTAACCTCCCAATTTTTAAACCTGGACATAATAAAAAGCATGAGGTAAGATTGTCAATTATAAAAACTGAAAAAAAATCAAACCAGCACTTTGTCCTAGATTTACTTAATTTTTACTTTCCGCTGGATTAAATAATTGTTTTAATTTCAGAGCAGTCAAAGCATAGAAACTTCTTCTCAACATGAAAACTCTTTGGTAAGTTCATTATTTATAAAATGTAAATACCAATTTTTATCAAGAAAATAAGCCGCACTTTTAATATCCACTTTAGAAATTTATTAAAATAATTATTTTAATTCTAGGTGCAAGATCTAATCCACTCAACTCATAAACCTATACATCATAAAAACGAAGAGGTAAGATTTACAATTAAAAAACTAAAAAATAATCAAACTAGCAGTTTGTCCTTCATTTAATTGTTTTTTACTTTCCGCTTGATTAAATAATTGTTTTAATTTTAGAGCAGTCAAAGCATAGATTCTTCTTCTTCTTCTTCTTCTCAAGATATAGTAGGCTCTATGGTGAGTTTATTTTTTATTAAATATATAAATACCAATATTCATTAAGAAAATAACATTTTAGAAATTAAGTAAAATAATTATTTTAATTTTAGGTGCCAGATTTTAACCTCCCAATTTTTAAACCTGGACATAATAAAAAGCATGAGGTAAGATTTACATTTTATGAAAATGCGATTCATCAATTTGTCCAGTTGCGAAGAAAGTATTTTTTTGCATATCTTGCACACAAAAAGAATTTGCACTTTTATTGGCAATTGTTGAGTTACACAAGCGCAGCGCTTTAAAATATGCTTTAAACAAATTGAAACTGACCATTTTTTATCTCAGTAAAATAATTATTTTAATTGCAGATACTAGATCTAATCCGTCCCAATCATACACATCTACATAATAAAACATTACAGGTAAGAGTTATGATTAAACATGCCTATTCACAGATATAATTATAGTATATGCAAATGAAAATTGCCAGAAAAACGCACACTAAATCATAAACAAAGTGAACTTAAAAAATTGGGTTAAATTGTGCTTGGATTTATATGTGATTTTTTGTTGACTGCCATTGTTGAGTTTGCTTTTCTACATAGCCGCCGAACGTAATATTATGTTACAATTTTGTTATACATTTTAATTTTAGGATTCTCTATCTTCATCTTCAAGTGAATCTAGTTCAAGTGACTCTGATAGTGATAGCTCATCAAATGAATCTCTTCTATCTAAGGGAAAATCTCCTTTAAATCATTCTCACAAAGAACATACACATACAGGGGTAAGTGGTAAAAAATGAGACCTATATTGGTGTAAGCAATTCCAATACATCCTTTAACAGATTCTTTGTAATCATCTTTATAGTTCTGCTATAAATAAGTTTAATTGTAGGTTTCTGAATCAACAGAAGAACTTTCTTCTGAAGCAGTTTTACAGGATGTAAGTTTCTATTTATTTAAATGTTAATGAATATTTATATAATAATTAAAAATTGTAATTTTAATATAGGCTATGAAAAATTATCTATCTTCTGTTTTTCTGCCCAAAGATAGTTCACATATGGTACGAGTTGTAGTTTAAATTTCCATTTAATTTATATTTAATTATCATAACTTTATATTTAGGATTCTGGTTCCGAACTAGAAGGTTTAATATCGGATCTAAAATCATTTGAAGAAGTAAGTTTTGATTTATCAGCAAATTATTTACAATAGTAATGAATGCGTCTAGGACACCGATGGTCAACCACACCCGTAACAAAATGAAACTATCGAATGGACTTTGGACATTCTATATTAGAAAATTACTTCAGGTGTCTTGCTCTTAAAGTGGTTGGCCATCCATTGTCTAAGCCATAACATTTTAAGTAAATAGAAGTAATATTTTTTTTGTGTTTGTAAATTTCAGCATAAAGACCAAGGCTCGCACAACGTAAGTTTATTTGATAATTTTTTAACGTCTTTGTTAGACCTAATTTTATTACTCAATTGCTACTTATTATTTCCCAACTTGGGGAATACAAAAAGAACAAGTTTTGTGAAATTTTAACGCGATTTGTTTTGAAAGTAAATAAGTAATAAATTATTTAGCGTATAATTAGATTAATAGCTCATTGTTAATGTGCTTTTTTCAATGTTGAGTTGCGTTTTAAATAAGTTAAATAATTAATCTAATTTTAGGGGACAACGTCAATGCATTCAACTCTTAGTCTTCAACCTACACAACACACACAGTTTGACGTAAGATTTACAGTTTGTATAATAACCCTCACTTTAATTCCAACTATAGACTTAATGAAACATAACTTTAAAGTTATTAAACGTGACCACTCTAATTGTATTCCATTTCTATGTTTAGTATAAAAATTATTTGAATTTTAGCCTTCAAAGTGGAGGTATTCAACATTTAAACCTGGAGGAAATAAACAATTCTATTCATCTCCTAAACCTACAGGAAATAAATTATTGTATTCAACTCAAAAAACTACAGAGAATAAGCCATTGAATTCAATCTTTAATTCTAAAGATCATAAAAAAGATAAGGTGAGATTTGTGCTTTAAATGCATATTTTTATTAATATTTATAATTATTTTAGGGTGCAGCTAATCCAACACTTAGCAGCGCAAGTAGCACCTCATCATCATCAATTGATCCCGAGCATACTTCTGAAATGGTAAGATTTAAGACCTTTATTAGATATGATTTTCTACAATCTTCCTAGAAAGTAGATGTTTGCACTTGCATTTGACCACTAATAATTGTTTTAATTCCAGAATAGCAGCAGCAGCAGCAGCAGCAGCAGCAGCAGCGACAGCAGCAGCCAAAGCACAGAAATTTCTTCCCAACTTGAAAGCACTTTGGTGAGATTATTTTTTATAAAATATGAATACTAATTTTCATAAAAAATGTACTACACTTTTAATACTCATTACAATAGAATTTAGAAAAAGTATACGTAATAATGGTTAAAATTTGTAACTACAAACGCACAGAAATTTTTAACAAAAATTAAATACAATATTTATTTTAATTTTAGGAGCCAGGAGTATTCTACTCAACCAACAAACCTACACAGCATAAAAAAGGAGAAGTAAGATTTATCACTATGCCAGAGCTTTAATTGATTTTTAATATATATTTATTTTTGTTCTAGAATATTGAACAAAATGAAATAGATGATGGCATGGAAAATGAGGTAAGATTTAGTACAGTAGACTTTATAGAAACTAAGCAAAATCTGTAGTTTATAATCAACTTACATTATAAAAAATGCTATTTTTGCACGATTATTTTAGTTGAAGGAGAGTATAATGTCATGCATAAAGCGAATAGTAGGAAAAATCGTCGAGTTCATGAAGAAATTATCGCATCATGTTTAATATAATAATGTTTTTTAATACGTTGTTTAATAGAGGTTATGGTAAGTTATTTCTACTTTTCTGTATTCATATTTAAGATATAATTTACTTATTTTGTATTATAATATTAATAATTATATTTATCTGGATAACAATAATAAGCAATGATTTCTTGAATTGTCCTTAATTTTTATTATTAATTTAATACTAATATAAACAATTTAATACATGTATACTTATTTTTTGTATTGTTAAAACGAAATTATATATTAGTTGAAAAAGCGCATTTGGTTCTTCTTTCACTAATAGAATCGATGTAACTAAAAACAAGTATCGAGTTTATTTACTCTATACATTTCCACATTTCGTTCATTTTCCCTAACAATTTCTTCATGATAAATTATAAAAAGAGAAAGCTAGTCAAAAAATAAATAAATCATTTTAAAAGAAATCAAAATGATGTGAACCACTTTTTTCTGACATTTATATCGTTTACGTAATTATTAATAAAATGTCTGATATATTATTCATTATTCCATATCTAGCTACAAATGAATTAATCATTTATCTGTGTGTGAAATGTGTAATTGATAGTGTATTGCCTATACTTTATAGGTGTACTAAAGTTTATATTTGGTTCACTCTTGTATTTTCTATTTTCTCGTATTCAGCTTTTCTATTCCATCATTTACTGCTGAATACTGAAAAAATTATACGAAAATTTCTTGCCAACTTTATGGTAATTCATTCTTCATACATGTAAAAATATATCAATTATTATAGCGAATAATAAATAAATAAAATATTAATCTACCGTGAGACTGCCAATTAAATTTCTGAGATTTAATTAATTTAATTAAAAATAAATTTAATTGGAAGCTGTGATACATACAATGAAATTAAGCATTTTAAATTCAATGTATAAATTTGGTTGCATTATTTCATTCAAAAAATTAATAAACGATCCATGAAAATAATTGGCAAACTACTACCTTTAAATACCTATCAATTTAGTGCACTATTTACAGAGTAAGTTTCGTTTTTCCATCAACAACGTTACAAAAACATAAAAATGATTGATTTTTATAAAATTTTGTTATTGCTAACTACACTATCAGTGAAACATCTTGGTATTCCTTGTGTTTAAATAGTTTATAACTTATTCACTGAGCTGGCTTTTAGATCTAACGTACGCGCATAATTCCGAATTGACAAGAAAGTTTTACCTAAACCAATTTCCTAATAATGGAAACTGGAACCAAACTACCGGAATGAGCGGAATGAATCCTATTCCAAATGTTCATCGTAGTCAAATGAATTTATCGCCCCTTTCTGGAATCACAATCTCACAATCGAATTATGAACAGCCAGAGAATAATTACATAGCTTCGCAAACGTTCTACCAAAGTGTTACGAATTATTGCGGTCCAACCGAATGTCGTGGCGAAGAGGTGTGCGTCGATGGAAGGTGTATGAATTGTACTGGTGGTAAAATCAAATATCACAAGGCTTGTTACAACTGTCATGAGGTGGCATGTTCGCTGAATGGTGATCGCGCCATTCTTGGTACGGACGGTTACTGTAAATGTAAATCAACTTATGATTCTTGTACCTTGGTTCCACATGGCGGTGAAATTTTTTGCGTCAATTGCGACGCATGTATAGATAAAGGTACGGGTACTAAATCAATTGTTCAGGTTTTGTCTATTATTCAAACCCTGCTTTTATATTTGGAATATAAAATACATTTATTGTTGGTTTAGTTTTACAATATTTCATTTTCACATTCATTTTCAAAGCTAAAGTAAATTTGTAAATTAATAAAATTAAGGGAAGGTCCATCCATGACCAAGCCGATCTGCCCAGTTCCCTACTAATCAACTTACATGTAAATTTTGTTTAAAATTTATTATAATTGACAAATCTATTATAGCTTTGAAAATGATAAGAGTCGAAACTGCAATATACAAATAAAATATTTTAAAACTAAATCAAGAATTACTTCTTTACTAAATATTAAAATTTTACTCAGCAACAACTTCTTCAATTAACTATTTTACGCTTTATTGGTTTACAAAAATATATATTTGAATATAATTAGCTAACGCATTTCAAATATTCATACTGTTTGGTTTACTAAATGATGGTAACAAAATACTTTCAATTTTGCTGGATTTATGTCTTATTAACTAGTTGTTTAGGTTTTTGCTTGATTTTACTTGTGTAAAACAATCCATCAATTGTTTATAATAATTTAATGCAATACAAAGCACTCATAAATTAAAATTTAACGACTGAAAAGGAGCAAATTAAAAAGAAGAAGTTCGTTTGACAAGGCAATTTGTAAATCATTTTCAAAAAGCTAAAAAGAATATTCTATAGGATTGGTGTGTGAATATGTCGATAATAGCACAACAGGTAGATGCACTGAAAATAAGTCCTCACCAACAACAAAAGAAACGTATTTGTGCGGTCATGGAGCTGGTGCAATTGACTGCCAAAAGGGAGAGTATTGCGATACGACGATCTTAGGCAGAAGCTACTGCAAACACTGTCCATACCATATTGGAGATGGATACCAATGTTTTGGTCATTGCAGTGCCATGAAATGTCGTGATGGTACTCAGCCAATGACGAAAGGAATTGTTTGTACTTGTGATAAGAAGAAGGCAATGAAAATGCAGAAGAAAGATTGGCATGCTTGCAAGGTGGAAGGTGCCGTGGCAAGCTGCGCACAAGGGCAATATTGTGATACTTCAATTCCATTTCGTGCCGAATGTTTCAACTGCTTGAAGTTCAATGGCAATGGGTATCAATGCTATAAGGGCTGTCAGCGCATGAAATGTTTAAATCATTTGGCGCCAATAATAACGCCACAGGGAGGTTGTACATGTGGATTTGGATTACATACTGAGTTAGATGTAAGGATAATCATTGCATAAAAGTAGTTAGTTAATCATTATTGCAAGAAATATTCTAAAGAGCAACATTTTAAATAGTTTATAACTTTAATTTATTTTATTTTTTTTTCTTATCAAAATGAATCCTCTTCTCCTGCTCACCATCACAGTGGTGAAGATGTGGTAAGACTTATTATAACATGTTTATACAAACAACGTGATTAAGATGTTCTAAGTTATTTTTTTTTAATTTGCGCTTCTAATTACTTATTTTTAATTTAAGGCAAAGACTAACAGTGGACAACATATAATTATAAAGTAAAATTTGTTTAACCCGAATATGAAAACCATTTGTAAAAAAATTAAAAATCGTAGGGCAAGGATTAATAAAAGTATATAAAAAATCGCAAACATTACAATAAAAACGTTAAAAATACTAAATATAAGAAAAAGTTTAGTTAATTAAGAGCATCGACATAATACTTATAGAGCTCCAGCACTTTTTATTTTTTTTTTTGCTATTCTACGATTTATAACTGTCACAATATTTCTTTTGCTGTGGTCTCCACCTTCATTCGTTATGTTACTGATTAATAGAATTATTTCTAATTTTAGGATCATAAAGATAGTGATGATAAGCAATATCATGGGTCTCCTATCATCGATAAATTTGGGGTAAGTTGTACTACTACAAACTATTATGTTAACATGAATTAATCTCGCAATTCTTCAGCTTCTCTTCACACTTATAATTTTCTCTCAAAATATCTTACATTATCTATTGCAAATTCAAATAGATATTGTTCTATAATATATATTTATTGTATTAAACTATATGAAGAACATTTTATCAATAACTATTTTTTTTCATTTCAGAACGCTTTAAAGGGAATAAAAGAACTTTTATTTGGAGGTAATATGCGTAAGGTCTGTTTTTTATTTAAGAAGCGTAGTAATTATACTATTTAATAATAATTCAACTGTTATTTTCATTTTTAGGCGGTTGTACCATTTAGTCATCGCGACGTTGAGCAACACAGTGGTGAAAATAAGGTAACTTGTAAATTTTATATTTTTTAAAGTAATATATAGTACTTACAATTCTTTCAACAAAACTAAACATCGGCCAACGAAGGTAAAACTTGATTTGAATAAAATATATTTTTATTTTACTTCAAGCAGATAATTTAATGTTTGTAAATAACTTAGAATGTATTTAATAGCTTTTTTACTTTTTAGGATTATGAGACATCCACTTCTCATGTTTATCAACACAGTGGTGAAAATAGGGTAAATTGTAGATTTTATATTTTTTAAAGTACTTAGAATTCTTTCTAATTTTAGCACAACAAAACTAAATATTGGCCAGCGAAGGTAAAATCTAATATATTTAAATTTTATTTCAACCAGATAATTTAATGTTTGTTAATATTTTAAAATTTATTTAATAGCTCTTTTACTTTCTAGGATCCTGAGACATCCACTTCTCATGTTCATCAAAACAGTAGTGAAAATAGGGTGACTTGTAGATTTTATAATTATTAAAGTAATATAATTACAATTATTTCTAATTTTAGCATGAGAAAATTAAACATCGACCAGCGAAGGTATAACTGGATTTAAATAAAATATATTGAAATAATTTTATTCGTACCAGATAATTTACTGTTTGCTAATTTTTTAGAATTTATTTAATAGCTTTTTCATTTTTAGAACCATGAGACATCCATTTCTCAGGTTTATCAAGACAGTGGTGAAAATAGGGTGACTTGTAGATTTTATCATTTTTAGAGTAATATAATTACAATTATTTCTAATTTTAGCATAAGAAAACTAAACATCGGCCAGGGAAGGTAAGACTTGGTTTGAATAAAATGTACTATATTTAAAAAAATTCATTTGAACCAGATAATTTAATGTTCGTTAATTTCCTAGGATTTATTTAATAGTTTTTTACTTTTTAGAATCATGAGACAAACACTTCTCGTGTTCATCAAAACAGTGGTGAAAATCGGGTAACTCGTAGATTTTATTTAGGGTTTCATTATAAAATAGCTTTTTTACTTTCTAGGATCATGAAATATCCACTTCTAATGTTCATCAAAACAATGGTGAAAATAAGGTGACTCGTAGATTTTATCATTTATAAAGTAATATTACAATTAATTCCAATTTTAGCATAAGAAAACTAAAGATCGGCTAGCGAAGGTAACACTTGATTTGAATAAAATATATTTAAATCATTTTATTTGTACCAAATAATCTACTGTTTGTTATTTTTTTAGAATTTATTTAATAGCTTTTTCATTTTTAGAACCAAGAGACATCCATTTCTCAGGCTTATCAACACAGTGGTGAAAATAGGGTGATGTGTAGATTTTATAATTTTTAAAAGTAATATAATTACAATTATTTCTAATTTTAGCATAAGAAAACTAAACATCGGCCAGCGAAGGTAAAACTTGATTTGAATAAAATATACTATATTTAAACAATTTCATTTGAACCAGATAATTTAATATTCGTTAATTTCTTAGGATTTATTTAATAGCTTTCTTACTTTTTAGAATCATGAGAGAAACACTTCTCGTGTTCATCAAAACAGTGGTGAAAATCGGGTAATTCGTAGATTTTATTTAGGGTTTCATTATAAAATAGCTCTTTTACTTTCTAGGATTATGAAACATCTACTTCTCATGTTCATCAAAACAGTGGTGATAATAAGGTGACTCGTAGATTTTATAATTTTTAAAGTAATATCATTACAATTCTTTCTAATCTTAGCACAACAAAACTAAACATCGACCAGCAAAGGTATAACTGGATTTAAATAAAATATTTTTAAATAATTTTATTTATACCAGATAATTTACTGTTTGTTAAATTTTTAAAATTTATTTAATAGCTTTTTCATTTTTAGAACCATGAGACATCCATTTCTCAGGTTTATCAAGACAGTGGTGAAAATAGGGTGACTTGTAGATTTTATAATTTTTAGAGTAATATAATTACAATTATTTCTAATTTTAGCATAAAAAAACTAAACATCGACCAGCGAAGGTAAAACCTGATTTGAATAAAATATACTATATTTAAATAATTTCATTTGAACTACATAATTTAATGTTTGTTAATTTCATAGGGTTTATTTAATAGCGTTTTTACTTTCTAGAACCATGAAACATCCACTTCTCATGTTCATCAAAACAGTGGTGAAAATAAGGTGACTCGTAGCTGTTATAATTTTTAAAGTAATATCATTACAATTCATTCCAATTTTAGCACAACAACATTAAACATCGGCCAGCGAAGGTAAAACTTCATTTGAATAACATATATTTAAATAATTTTATTTGTACCAGATAATTTAATGTTTGTTAATTTCTTAGGATTTATTTAATAGCTTTGTTACTTTTTAGAATCATGAAACAAATACTTCTCGTGTTCATCAAAACAGTGGTGAAAATCGGGTAACTCGAATTTATCATTTTTAAATGAATATAATTACAATTCATTTCAATTTTAGCACAACAACACTAAAGATCGGCCAGTGAAGGTAAAACTTGATTTAAATGAAATATATTTCAATAATTTTATTTGTACCACATAATTTAATGTCTGTTAATTTCTTAGAATTTATTTAATAGCTTTTTTACTTTTAGAATCATGAGACAAACACTTCTCGTGTTCATCAAAGCAGTGGTGAAAAACAGGTAATTCGTAGATTTTATCATTTCTAAATGAATATAATTACAATTCATTTCAATTTTAGCACAACAAAACTAAACATCGGCCAACGAAGGTAAAACTTGATTTGAATAAAATATACTATATTTAAATAATTTTATTTCAACCAGATAATTTAATGTTTGTTAATTTCTTAGGATTTATTTAAAAGCTTTCTTACTTTTTAGAATCATGAAACAAATACTTCTCGTGTTCATCAAAACAGTGGTGAAAATCGGGTAACTCGAATTTATCATTTCTAAATGAATATAATTACAATTCATTTTAATTTTAGCACAACAACACTAAACATCGGCCAGTGAAGGTAAAACTTGATTTAAATGAAATATATTTCAATAATTTTATTTGTACCACATAATTTAATGTTTGTTAATTTCTTAGAATTTATTTAATAGCTTTTTTACTTTTAGAATCATGAGACAAACACTTCTCGTGTTCATCAAAGCAGTGGTGAAAATCGGGTAACTCGAATTTATCATTTTTAAATGAATATAATTACAATTCATTTCAATTTTAGCACAACAACACTAAACATCGGCCAGTGAAAGTAAAACTTGATTTAAATGAAATATATTTAAATAATTTTATTTGTATCACATAATTTAATGTTTGTTAATATCTTAGAATTTATTTAATAGCTTTCTTACTTTTTAGAATCATGAAACATCCACTTCTCATGTTCATCAAGACAGTGGTGAAAATAAGGTGACTTGTAGACTTTATAATTTTTAAAGTAACTAATTAAATTCTTTCTAATTTTAGCACAAGAATTCTAAACAACAACCAGTGAAGGTATAATTTGATTTGAATAAAATATAATTAAATATTTTTATTTCAACCAGCTAATTTAATGTCTGTTTCTTAATATCTTACAATTGATTTAACAGCTTTTTTACTTTTTAGGATCCTGAGACATCCACTTCTCGTTTTTATCAACCCAGCAATGTATACACGGTAACTCGCAAAGTTTAGCTTTTTATACATTTGACAATATTACGTCATTTCTTCTAGTATAAGCGCAACGGGACTAAACATATAAACACGAAGGTAAATTATCATTTGAATAACATATATTTAAATTTGTCAAATAATTTTCAGTTTAATTTTTGTCATTTCTTTATAATTTATATACAATACTTTGTATTCTTTTTAGAGTCATGGTGTATTCCCTTTGAAAATTTCTCAACAAAGTGAGATAGATCAGGTAAAGTTTGTTGCAATATATTTGTATATTTTCGTAGTTTTATATTAATCTGCAATATAATGTAAATTTTAATATTGAATTTAATTTAAGGACAAGAGTCTTTCACAACATGCACTGCACAATGTTGTAAACAAGGTAAAATTTGATATTTATATTATTGTAATTAATAAAGTATTAGAAATTTTAGCAAATCGAAGCATTTGATAAGCCACTTGTAGATGATGACAGCTCAGATGAGGTATACTTTACGTTATCAAACAAATAGACTAATATGTAGTATTAAAACGTAAAATTATGTAGGAACATTCATATAAAAAGCATATTTGATTTAAAAATACTCGCAAATGTTTTTTAAAGAAAAGATTATTTCTTTTCTTTCATCAATACAGATAAGAGCAGTTCAATGTTTTAATTGTAGACTATTTTATACCAACAACTCTTAATTAATCATTTTTTTATCCTGTGTATTTTTAGGAGACACATTCAGAACTTAGCATGGGTGCTCAACATTTTGCAGTAAGTACGTTTTTTCTTTCGTATTGATAATGATCTAAACATTCAATTAGTTTTTACTAACTAATCAATCAAAATTGATTCTGCATATTTCTAACGATAATCATACTTTTATTTTAACAACATAATTTTGTGTTTATTGTTTGCTTTCTTTAATTGGTGCTTTGTTAAATATTAAAATAATATTATTTATTTTTCAGGATGATGAGGTAGCCTCTTTGTCTGTGGATCATCAAAATGGTGAAGATACGGTAAGATCTATTGCAACATTTTTGTCTACACAAACTAGATTTGAAGTCACTTTTTAAATTTATTTGTTATATTGATTTGGAGTAATTATTTTTAATTTAAGGACAATACTACTTCACCACAGATAATGCAGAATAGTATAACAAAGGTAAAATATCAATTATAAAAGTGACAAATGTTGTTTTTACATTATTTTAAATTTAGGAAATCGATTCTCATAATAAGCCATTTGAAGTTGATAGTAAACCAATATTGGTATGAATAAGTAGACTAACTTAAGTTTTACACTAACATTACATTTATTTTTAGGATTCTGAATCTTCAATTTCAGATAAAGGATCTGAGGTACGCACTTTTGCAAACTATGTTACCTATAGTTTTAATTAAAGGATACCTAGTGATAAAATATTGTTCAACAACAGTTGAATAAAAATTGTTTTATTGAAATGTATTCATTGCTAATTGAAGTTTAATTAACTTTTGCAATTAATTTTCAATCAATTATTTATTATTTATATATGGATATTTTTTTCTTTATTCGCGCTTTTAAGTACTTATTTATAATTTAAGGAGAAGATAAACCTTCCAGATAATATCCTTGATTGGAATGGAAAGGAATGGATTTCTCCAATGAAGGTAACATTTGTTTAATCTAAATATAAAACCCTTTTTTAAATTTAAAATTGTAGCAAATCGTAAGTATATGGTATAATGATTAACTTGTATTTGAAACATACATATTCTTTTGTGACAAAATGATTATTTGAATTTTTTAAGGAGATGGAACGTAGAAATAACGCAACACATAAGCCTCACAATACCAAGTCACATAAGGTACCAATATAATAATATTTATATTTTCCAATAATTTCTTCTTAAATTTCCATTTTATATTAAACGTTTTTTTACTAATGCCATATTCTTTGACTTTTTAGAATTCGGCCCCGAAAACTAATAAGGAAATGGTAACTAGAAATAATTCGAATAAGGTACGATTTGCTAATAGTGGCAAGAGCAATAAATATAAATTTTCGAAGATTTCCAGTACAACAAAATGAATAAATACATACTTTCATTTTTAGGAACTTGATTTCAATAATCTAAGTCGATTTGACCCTTCAGAGAGAGTAAAACTTTTAATGCGTTTAAATCTTAAATTTCTAATATATTAATTTTAGGATAGGCTATTAGAAATGCAAAAAGCATTAATATTAGATTTGAACGAAACGTATTTGTGTGGTTCGAACGCGATTGCTGTTCATTGTGGAAACGGACAGTATTGTGATACGACAATGGAAGGAAACGGCCGATGCAGGCGCTGTCCACAGAATCTCGGAGATGGATACCAATGCTTTGCTCGTTGTAAATCCGTGAAATGCCTTAACGGCAGCCCTCCTATAATTAGGGGAGGAATTTGCACATGTGACCTGGAGCAAGCGAGCATAATCCAGGAAGCGGATCGTTACCCTTGCACCCTGGGACGTTCAGTTGTCAATTGCAAGGATGGTGAATATTGTGATACATCATTGCCGATAAGTCCAATTTGTTCCAGCTGCCCGACGAATGATGGTAACGGATATCAATGCTATGAAGATTGTGAGAGTATGCGATGTAAGAATCATTTGCATAAAATTCCGCTGGAAACTGCACAGGGAGGTTGTACATGCGCCTTCTCCTTTCAGCATACACCTGATGTAAGAAATCAATTATAATTAACAAACTCTATATTATAGTTTCACAAAACTGGAACTTTGCTTTAAAGAACATTTTATTTTATGGTCCCGCATAAAATAATTCTTTACTTAAATTATATATGATATATAAATACATACTTTTTATTTCAGGATCATGTTCTTAGGGATGCTGGCCAGTTAAAAATTGGCAGTGATTCTATGGAGGTACTAAACAGTACTAAATTTATTACCTTTCGGTTATGAGAAATAATTTGCTTTGTTTTTAGGACGAGGACGCAAGATCGGTTGATCGTAAACTTTTTGGATTCGGGGTACATAAGTAATTTTTTATATCTAATACTAAAATTTAATTAATAATTCGGATGGATTAAATTATTAATTACAAATTATATTTATAGACAAGTCTTCTATGGGTGTGCGGATGGGATGCGATATTTGGTGGATGTTTGTGTGATTATGTTGACGTAAGGACTATTTACTTTATATATTTTAGTTAAAAAAAAAAAAAATTGAATACCTCCTATATTTAAACTTAACAATTTTTTTTCATACACAGACTTTTTTATTCAAAAGGAGGATGTATATCATTGCCATTTCTAGTAATTATTATTATTAGTTTTTCCAACAAATAATTGTTTTGATTTTTGTATTATTAAGTGGTGGACGTGGTGGTGGTATGATTCTTCATCGTATTCTTCTTCTGAAGATTGTGGAGGCAAAGGCCAAGGCAAGGTAAGAAGTAGACATTTTCAATAAAAAAATATAGAATTACATTTGAAAATAAATTTGATTTTGTTAAATGCTTGAAAAATACTAAATACTTTTAAAATTGGTTTTTAAATCAAAAGATTAAGAATTCGTTTGTATGTTACTTTTTATCTGTCGCATTCGATAAACATGGAAACGTGTAAACGAGTCATTTACATTATTTTTAATTTCAGAAACCTGAATCTAGTAGTTCTAGTAGTTCTAGTAGTTCTAGTAGTTCTAGTAGTTCATCAGAGGAGGAGGTAAGAAATACTTAATATAAAAAAATTTCAACGCACCATCATCATAAAAGTTTTACATCTTAATTTGAAATAATTAATTTCATTCAAAGTATGTTTATGTCATGTTTTCGCTTAGACAACAACCACTACAACAACCACAACCACTACCACAACGACTACTACAACAACTCCAGCACCAACTACAACTACAACAACTACAACACCGAAACCAACAACAACTACAACATCACAACCGACGACTATATCAACGACAGAAATGCCAGAAACTCATAAAACAATAGAACCGCCTCCAAACTATAATTGCACCAAATATCAAAATTCTAAATACTGTAAACCTGGATTCTATTGTGATACGTCTGGTGATATGCCATACTGTGAATCTTGTCCTCCGAAAGAAGAAACAGAAGAAAGAGAAGAAACAGAAGAAGAAGAAGACGAAGAAGACGGAGAAGAAGGAGAAGAGGATAGTGATACGCCCATGAAAGGGGATGGACAGCAATGCTTCATCGATTGCGATTTTAAGTGTAAAGACAACGATCCACCGAAAAGAAAAGGTGCGTTTTGTACATGCGAAAGAGGAATACCCCCCAAGAACGTCGATGGCGACATGCAACCTTGCAGGATCGGTGATTCTACACTGGAATGTAAGACTGGTCAGTATTGCGACAGGTCTGTTCCATATCAAGTTAGTTGCATGAATTGCCCAGAAGATGGTGACGGTAATGGTTATCAATGCTATAAAAAGTGTGATAAAATGGTTTGCAAAAATAGAGAACATCCACCGATGCAAACTAAGCAGAATGGTTGCACATGTGCATTTGGATTTTATCCATCAAATGACAATAAGGTAAGCAACTGCTTGATTATGTTAGGGTTTGTCGACATACACCAGTGAAGGTCAAAATCTATAAAAATATAATCAAATATTCGGTCTTTCACCGATGCATTTTGTGTACGTCCAATTTCGCACTTTTACAGTAATATTCATTTTAGGATAAACGAGTAGCTGAGTTTAAAACCCGTCGGGAAACTAAGCAAATTCAGGTAAAATTTTTCATATATAGATTATTTAAAACAATTATGAGTAATGTTATATATTATTGTTCTAATTCTAGCCGTTAAAACTTCAACGGGGTGATAACAAGGTAGGTTTTATTAATACGCACAAAGTGAGCCGCACTGTATTTAATTTTATTTCACTCTACTAAATATTTATTTATATTTCAGGAAAGTATTGTTTCCTGCATTAAAAGAGTTGTGATTGCGTTTTATCAATTTCTGAAGAAATACATGGAATAGAATTTTATTTATTATACAAACATTTTTTTAAAGGGTATGGTAATTTATATTGGTTCTTTCTTATGCATTTTTATTTAGAATTTGATGTATTATTTTGATTATAATCATAATATGTAACTTGCACTGGTTTTAATAATAGAGAATAATTTTCTTGAATTTTGTTTTTATTTTTATATTTATATGAAATCATTCAGAAGAAAAAAAATTATAAATTTAATTTATGTACAGATTGTAGAATCAAGCACAAATTGTATTAAAATTGAATTAATAAATATTACTTGCATTACTTACAGATTTGATTAAAATAAATCAATAAAAAATCAATGATAATAATGTAGAACGCACTTATTTTAACTACCATTGCCATTGTAGCAAATTATCTGCTTTTATATCATCGACATTGATAAACACAAACGTAGGCATATAATTGCTATATTTTATTAACAATTCAATTCAATTTTTAATAATATTATTATTATTATTATTGTTAATTATTGAAAACGGACATAAATTGTGATATATTAAGCCTTTCTGTATTTCAATTTATAAATTTATACAAAAACATTAATTTGATTATTTATAAAAATATATTTTTTTAAATAAGTTAATAAATGATCCATAAAGATAAATGAGAAAGCAGTACCTTTAAATACTTATCACTTGAGCGAATTACCTACAGATCATGTATCGCGTTCAGATATCAGAGCATTGATAAATACAAACTATACATTTTTTTATTAACAATGCTTTTATATAGCTATTATTGATGTATTATTTTTAACTAGATCGATAATTATTTTATCAAATGCAAAAAACGATGTGTGAAGATAAATGGTGACAAAGCACCAGCTTTAAATACGTATCAATTGTTCAAGTTATCTACAGAGTACGTCTTACAGTTATATCAATAACGTTAGTAAACGCTTTTATAAAATGCTATTATTATTTATTTTATTGTCAATAAAACTTATTGGTAATTAATGCTCTTAAGCCGGTAGTATTTATACATTCATTTCGCTTGGTTGTAGATCTAACAAACGCCGACGATTCCAGAATGGAAACGGATTTAAACCCAAATATAAATATTAATGACGAGAATTGGAGACAGTTAAAGCACGCAAGTGATTTCCTTCGGGTGTGCTAACTAGTATATTTGGTTTACGAAAAATAATCTCTTTTGTTTTTAGGACATACGAGCAAGACCAGCATCAAAACCAAAAGAACGTTCCCCTTCCGTAGACATTTTATTTTTTAATTTGCTTAACAATACAATAAGCTTGTCCCAGGTAGGTACTTAACAACAAACAAATGTCAAGTTAGAAGATAGATAAAATACAAATGCTTAGGGGCAAAACATAAGTCCTTTTCACTTCTGATGAAAGTTTTTAAATAAAATTTAATTGTTGATGGAATTTTTTTTTCGTATCTATATGTAATGCATGCAATCTATTAATTAATTATAAATAATGTTTCTAGCCTCTGTTGTGGTTGTGCTATTTTTTCAAGAACAGATTTCATGGATGTGGATGTGGTGACGATTATGTAAGTACTGTTGCAATATTAATGACAACTCTCTCAATTGTAGTAATTTTCGTTACAAATATTTGAATACATTTAAACATTTTAAGAAAATATTGTAAATCTTATTAGAAAATTATGTATGGCTATTATATTGTAGATATTAGTACCAAATAACTAAAAATCCGATGAACGTAAGATCAAACTGGGATTTTAATAGCGAGCATTCGCCTGAAATGTTCCATTTGGTATATCCACTTTTAAATGTGGAATACCAATTGCCAACGGCGAAATTTTTTTTTTCTTGTTATTCTTTCATAAACCTGTCTTTACCATTTGCAAATAATCAATTTTAATTTTAGAACTGTAGAAGCAACGCAAACAAAAACCAGAAGGTAAAGAGTGCAGCTTAATACTTTAGATATAAGGTCTACATATAAGTAAGCAATAAACAAAATTAATTTTTGAGCAATGCGTATAATTTTGAGCTCAACCTAAAAATTGATAAAAATTCAAAACATGCTAGCTCGCTAAATATATGCTGTAGACCATTCATTAATTGCGACGTTTTCAATTTCACTAAGTGACGTTTTATGTTCAGAATATGTTAAAACGACCAACAAAAACTACTAAAACATCAGAATTCAAATTAGAAATGACGTTAACTATTCCCACAATAACAACAACAATAAAACCAAGAACTGAAAAATCAAAATTAGAATCAGAATTTGCAGCATTAAAGGCTGCAACAACTACAACAATAGCTACAACAACAATTGATACGCCGGAAGATAGTACTGTAATGTTGTTACCAAAATCTACAACAATAGCAACAACAGCAATAGAAATGCCGAAAGACAATACTGAAACGTTTGTTCCAAAATCTACAGCAACAACTACAACAACAATTGAAACGCCGAAAGACACCACTGCAATATTACCAAAATCCACAACAATAACTACAACACAAGAACCAGCTACAAGTACATTCTTAACTTTTGAACGTGCAGCTCAACCACGCCATTCAAAATCATCACCTGAAGCGTATGAAAGCTTTAAATGCATTGGCGCTAAACATTCTCCTAGAAACTGCGATCTTCAACACTATTGTGATACGAGCAAGAATAAAATACCGTTTTGTCGTCGCTGTCCAAAGGATCAAGGAGATGGATATCAATGCTTTCGCTGTGATTTCACCTGTCGAAACCGTCAATATCCTATAGCTAGGGGCGCATTTTGTACATGTGATATGCTAAATGCAAAGCCTGAGACTACGATGTCCGAACCTTGGTACCCTTGCCGGGTAGGCAGTGCTTTAGTAAACTGTACGAATGGACAGTATTGCGACACGTCCGTTCCATACGAAGCCAGCTGTTTCAAGTGTCCGGAAGGCGTTGATGGCAATGGATATCAATGTTTTGAAGGCTGTAACAATATGCGTTGTAAACATGAATACTATGACATTCCAATAATTACTAAACAAGGAGGTTGCACATGTGCATTCGGATTTCATATTGAACCGGTTGTAGTAAGCATTTGCGATTTTATTCTATTATTATACTTTTTTTTAGATAAATATTATGTATTTTTGACAAAGTCAACGATAGTTTTATGCTTGGATGTAATCTTTTAGAGCAATATTTAATTATTGATTAATTTTAGAAAAGGCAAAGGGCTGAAGATGAATTAGATGGCGTTTTTTCGCAAGACAGTGCTGGTAAGAATTTCAATACGTCTATATAATTAATCTCAAACAAATTATTATTAAATATTTCTATAAAATGCTACAATATTGTTACTAACTTCTCTCAAATCTATGGTTATAAATGTGTTGCTTGCAAATATAACGAACGCTGCCAATTCCACAATGGCTAAATGGTTAGACCAAGAAATGGATAATAAAACCGTAAATCAATCAAGGTCTGGAAATGATTCTATTGCGGTACTAGCGACTATAGCAATTTCCGCATTTCAGAAATAAACTATTTGTTTTTAGGGTGAAAAATCACAATTAGAATCACCATTGCAATCACAATTACAATCACAACCAGTTGAACATGATCCTTTTGTGCGCCTTGCAATTTATAATATAGTTAATAATACATTGACTGAGGTAAGTATCAACTAACAATTATCTATATAAAAGGTTGATATATGTACAATATATACGTTCTCTTCATTTGGCTATTTTTATGTTTAGATAACTACTAAGAAAATTCCAACTAACAGTACTACTACAGCAGCTCCACCATCAACTACAACACCAAAGCAAGCAATGAAGACAACAAAACCAAAGCGCCAAGAAACAACTACAACACAAAAACTAACAACAACCATACAAAGCGCAACAACAATACCAAAGTCAACAACCACAATATCAACAACAATAACACCACCACCAACAACAACAATAACAACTGCAAAAGCAATATCCAAACCAATGACGACAACACCAACACTAACACCACCACCACTAATAACAACAACAACACCCAAACCAACAACGGCAACACCAAAAATAACAACAATACCAACAATAACTAATACTACTACTACTATTCGTTCAACCACTTCAAATAAAACATTTACTTATGACTGTCATGTAAGAGGGCAATCATTTGCTATAGATTGTCCCTCGCCGTATTTTTGCGATAATAGTCACCGTAAGCACCCTCTGTGTTCACGTTGCCCGGACAATCAAGGAGATGGATACCAATGCTTTAATACATGCGGTGAATGTGCCGACGGTGATCCTCCTACGACTAAGGGAGCGTTTTGTACATGCGATAGAACACTTAAACCCAGCGATATCGATCCTAAATGGCAACTTTGTAGGGTAGGCAATAGTACATTGGACTGTCCGATGGATACGTATTGCGACACGTCAATTCGTGGCCACGCCATTTGCAGCCATTGTCCAACAAACGATGGTAATGGATATCAATGCTTTAAAAATTGTGATGACATGCGTTGCAAGAATAAAGATCATGAAATGCCAATAAGAACGAAACAAGGAGGTTGCACATGTGCATTTGGATTTCTGCAGGAGCCGACTGTAAGCATTGTCTTAATTCTAGTACTTTTTTCGATAAGTCATTTTTTTTATTCGCCTTGATATTGCAATTTTATTTACAATTTATTTACTTTATTAAACAGTAAGTGAAGTTACTTTAAGGGCAATTTTGTAACTGTTAGTGAACGTAGAATGTATAAAAAAATTGGCAACTTTTAATTACTTATTAATTTTAGAAAAGAATAACAAGAAAATCAAAGGCTGAAGATGAATTACATGATAATTTAAAGCAGGTAGAAAGCTCCACACTTATATTTAAGTTCTAATAATTTATATTTCATTTAATTCTAGGCATTAGGACAAAAACAATTATGAGAAGGTAGGCTTTTATGAAATTGTTGTTTAATAATAGTTAGACTACATGCAAGCTTTGCATTTCAGCGATGTTTTGTAAGAATGGCTATGGAGACGTACAATTTGTTAAAGAAATGCAATAGAATTTTATATAATAAAGTTTGTGGTTTGGTTATTTGTATTTATTCTTGCTTGTTTCATTTTTCCTTCGATTTAGTATCATAACTAGAATTTTTAAGATTCACATTCAACTTTTGTTGTAACTGTAAAATGCAATGTCAAAATTAAGTTGAAAGAATTTTTAATGAAACTTCTAGCGTGTTGTCTTCTGACAATTAATTTAAAAATTAATAAACAATACAATTTATATATAAATATTTATTTTTAGAAAAATTGTAACTTAATTAGTCAATTTAACTTCATAAATACATTAACCCGGCGCATCCACCATATATACTACATTTCATTTGAAGGTATACATAGGAAAATAGAACTGATAAAAGCAAATTGTAAAATACTTTAAAAGTAAGCCAATATGGCTGACATTTTAGAGTCGGGCATTAATATGAATAATAATACATTTCTTGTAAGCGCACGGTTTCGCGTCAATTAACAAATCGAGAATTAATCGCGGAGATGTTGTTTGGATTGCCTACGTTGTTGCATCAATTCTACATTAACTAGATTGTAGCGCGTAAAGATTCCTCCTGTTGGCTTGGATTTTCGGCGATTTAAGCGTAATTAGTCATACTTTCCGATGGCGGTAATCGTTACGAAATCAATTCATTTAATATTTCCATCAGTGGCGTAACTACCTGTGCTTTTAAAGGTCCTAGGTTGCAGGAATAAATTAGAAAATAAGTATATGCCAGTCAAAAAGTAAAGCATAAAGAAGATGTTGACGCGTTAAGCAAGTTGTCTCAAAACGCATTAAGCGAATCGAGAAAACAGGCCCATTGGCATTATTCTGTAGTTACGCCACTGATTTCTATATAGCTTTATTTAGGTTTACTACATATTGGCGTTCGAAATAGAAAAGGGGAATAGGTAAAGGAGAAGATGCCCAACTGACACACATGTGTATATACTCCCTCCAGTATTTAATAAATAACTCGGTGTTTATAATTAGGTATTTCAAAATGTCTGTCAATATACAATAATAATATTTTATTATTGAATTATACCGCACTGTCAGACCGGGCCGAAATTTAGTCGGTCAGTCGTAGATAATTGAGATTGAGTCACATTCTCAAAAAAATTGTTGACAGATTGAATTTCAAAATTAATTGTTTTTGAGAGTTCATTAAAATGCCTAATTAGACTCTTTTTAGGCTTTTTAGTAATACCTGCAACCATTTTAACACACCATCAATATCTATTTCTAAGTATATTTGATATATGTATGTATATTTCTATTGCAGAAACAATTTGCGTGGTATTTATCTGCAATTAATTCGTTTTGTAGCAATTGCTAAATTGCATGCCATTAAATTAATCAAATTAGCAGTAAATACCATAAATTAGTTTTTTTTTTGGAATAATTAATATCGCCTAATATAAACTATCAATTCCGTTTATTGGGTCTAATTACATCGTTGATTTTTTGTAGGTTAGAAAGTTGGTAACGTATTGAAAATATGCTGACTTAAATTGTTTATCAATTTTATTTGAATGCTCAAGTTGAATATTTTCGAACGCCCTGTACGCGGCGTTCGGTTAAATTAAAATTGTGTTTTGGTGTGCGCGCTTTTGAAATGAGCGCTCGCGCTGCGCGCAGAGTGGGATTAAACTGTTCCCAATAAATATTTCATTCATTTTACAATTCTATCTTATATATAGAATTCAAACGTATCGAAATGTATTTTAAGTGTGCGTCTACACTAAATGGGTTTTTTTATAGATCGTCTTGGCTGCTTCTTCTTCGTTCACCACTCCACCCGATTGAGCGGCACGGCCACGGACGGGAATTAATAAATATGGTAGATACGCTAACGACACCACTCAACGCTTTTTCGTTCATTTGAGGCAATGACCATGACAAATTTGCAAATTAATTCATTTCGTTGTGATGCCGCCTACGTACGCTACTTATACAAATCAAATTATATTCATAGAAGAAAGAAAACATGTTTGTTTACGTAACATGCTTGACAATTCGCTCGTTTCTTGCAGTTTGTTTCTTCAACGATTACGTAACGTTATTTAAATTTTAAATTTCAGCTTTATCTAAAACAATGCCTATATATAATAGAAGCTGTTTCCACTTGGCGAACCCTAAATTGAAATAATCCAAACAACATTTCTATCTCTAAATCTAGAATATCTAAAACATCAACATTTTTTACCCCTTTTTTGGCAACGCATCATCCATGTCACAGAAAACTTCCTGTCAACATACTGTGCTAATTTAAATTTACTCAATTTTTAACTATTTAATCTGAAATAGTTATATAGTTGGTTGGTTTTCTTAGAATTTTTATTTGGCGAGTGAATAAGTTTAAATCAACATTGAGTCAACTGGCGCTAAAATAAATATTCCAAGAAAACTAACCGAATAGTGTTTGAAATATAGCATCAAGTCATTCATAACATATCGAAAGAATGGCGATAATTAAAATAACATTTTTGGTGATATAAGTGACAATTGCCAATAGACTGTCAATTCTCATAAAAGTTAAATTATATGAAAAATCTATAATATCTGATGTGATTCATGTTTATATTTCTTGTGCCCTGTGCGAATCAAAAGTATAATTTAGTTGCAAGCCATATGAATCATTATTTGATTCATATCCAGTGAGGAAAAATTACAATTAATTTTTAGCAATAATTGGCAAATATGAATATTACACATTATACGACCTTTATAAAGCTACGAGTAGAAAAAAATGGTAGTCCCGACACACAGAGTTTTTGAAAATTGAGGCAATTAACATGATAAACAGCAAATCGCGAGACCGAAATTGACTTTTTTATATAGTATAAGCAGATTAACTAAAATTAAAGACAAATAGGTGTTTGGCATTAATAAAAATACTAATCTATCAAATCACATCAAAGTGTAGATGAATGTGCCGTTAGAATTTACATTTAAGTCTCCTGATATAGCGACTTCCACTTAATA
The DNA here is from genome assembly GCA_030264715.1 of Adinopsis sp. GC000173. Taxonomy (NCBI): domain Eukaryota; kingdom Metazoa; phylum Arthropoda; class Insecta; order Coleoptera; family Staphylinidae; genus Adinopsis; species Adinopsis sp. GC000173. Next base: position 67,676 of record JARJDW010008205.1, on the reverse strand, counting down.
GGAAAGCATATCGGCAACCTGCGAACGAAATCAACGCATTATTGTATGAGCGCTTTATTTGTTGGTCATTGCTTTATGGTAAAGCACCTATTATTGTTAACATTTAATTTGTTTTCAGCGATTTCTATACACCACCACCACACCACATATATCGATAGCGATTTTTATTGATCACGGCGCAAATTGACATCAACAATATTTCGCTGCCCCGTCGGCCGATAAAACTTAATTAAATGCAAATTCAATTAATTCTGAAATTGCTAATTAAAAATAACAATGGTTAATTGGTGATTATATATAATTCGTACATTACATATTTATTTCACGGATTGTTTCTCAAATTTAATAAAATATATCGCATTTCATTTAAAATCAATCAAATCATGTAGCCACGGTGTTAAATCTAGATATTTATATTTGCAGCTTGTCATCGATGAAAATTGCTACTTGCTACAAAAACTTGATTAAAAGAGATAAGGTTATGATGCGATAACGTTTCTGTTTCTACCATAGTATAGATTGTTACTGTGGGAAGGAATAGAAGAACTTAATGTTACTCATAATCAGAACAAATAATTTAATTTTTAAACATATTAGTAAATCATTTTAATAACTCAATAATAATATAGCTGATATATTGTATAATTTCCAGAAAAGATTGATTTTAACTACAGGTTGGAACTATTTACGCCATCATGGAATCAAAACTATTGCCACAAACAAAAATGACATAAATTTACATTAAAAAGTGGCTAGATACAATGCCGCTTTAATGCGTCTTGACAACTGGGCGTTTTTTTTTATCAACGCCAACCACCTTTCTGTTAATTTTAATATTAATTAACCTGCTTTGCGATAGAAAAATAAGGCGCTTGCAAAATGTGTGTTGTTTGGGATTGTCATCATTCAGGAAGCGTACGTGTTAGTAAATCATTTTAATGGATCGACGCCAAAAGGCCAAAAAAAAAGAGAAAAAAGTGCCAAAATAATAAATCAATTCATTCCGGCGATTGAGAGTTGAAATGCGCGACGCGAACGAACGCACGCTACCACCGCTCCTGCCGCCGCCAATTAAATCCTGATCGCGCATCGCACTGTATATGTAATATGCATTTAAGATCGCGCACACAGATATACTACTACTCGCTGAGCCACGACACTCACACATAGCATACACACACACACACAGACACATCTACACACATCTACACACACACGCGCGCCAATTAAAAAGGAAACGTTTTCCATGAGCACGCGACAGTTGAGCGTTTGCCATCACCGCATCAACAACCGAACGCGCTGAGACGAAGAGATTGAATATAGAGCGGAGAGAAAAAAGGACGCACACATATACTTTACGATAAGCATCACCGCTGGCGATGGCTTCTTGTAAGGTATTGCTAATTGTCATACTAAGTGCGGTGGTGATTACGTGCGAGGCGTTTACCGAAGATCATGGTAAATAAATAAATAAATAAATTAATTTAAGTTTTTTGGGATGCATCTGTGCATGTGTATATGTGTGCGTGGATGTGTGCGTGTTAAATGCGTGTGTACTCATTACTATTTTTAAAATGAAACACACCGACCGCTTCAAATCAATTAAAAATATCACACACACGCTTGTTAACCACTACACTAACCATTTTTAGTCAATTATGTAATGTTCCGCCCAAGTGGGTGTATTGTATACATATATTGTACATACATACATATAGGAATTGTTGTTTCTATTGTTGTAGACGCCACCGAGGAGTTGGAGCGCGTCGTCAAGGAGGACCACTTCGTCCTATCGCTCAATCACATACGCGCGAAGAAGCGCAATCGCGGCGTCGAGACGCTCTTCGCCGTCAAGTTCGAATCGCCGCAACAGTTCAGCCTGAAATTGGATCGTGCGCACAAAAAGGGTAACGTCAAGGAAAACATGTACGATTGCAAACAACCTACCTACCTACACACCTCTATTTTCCATAGTCATCATCGATACGCAGGAGGATGGACGCGCTCGCTCACAGCACTTTACCGTCGATCGTTTGGACGATGACGCCGTCATCAAATCGATGGTGCTCAACTTCAATCAGGCGAAGCCCGATGCGGATATTACGCTCTACATCGATTGCGTATCGTACGGACGCGTTGCGACACCGAAAACGCTGCGCGACATGTACACGAGCGAGAACGATCCGAATATGATGGTGGTACGCTTGCTTGCTTTTACCATATTTGGCTTACTCTGACATAAATTCCATCGTAAAATACTTGCGTATATTTTTTAGCTGCGCGAGAAAAAGTATTCGGTGAATATTGATGGCGGTAAGACGCTGCACAAAGTTCTCGCAAGGAACAATTGTCCATCAGATCACTTGGATATCTTCAAGCAGGAGGATTGGAATGTGCAAGGATACCAACCAGATGTTTATCGAGGCGATATTCCAATGGTTTCAGATCTAGACGATGGTAAATATGCTTTCTAGAATTTGCAAATGAATCAATTTAAAATGAAATGAAAATAAATACATATTTAGGTGCCATTTTGAAAGCGCTAAATGAATTAATCCACTCCGTCAATGGTTTGAACAAAGTCATACACAACCAACAGCAGCATTTAAATCATCTCACACATTTGCTTGAAAATTGTGCCGGCTGCAAGGAGCCGCCGCCGCAATTACAGCGCCCCAGCTGCCAAACACATCCACCCGGCTGCTTCAAAGGCGTACAGTGCCATGATACGGCGAGCGGTCCACGATGCGGCTCGTGTCCGGCCGGCTACATCGGCGATGGATACACATGCATACCGGGCCGCACCTGCGCCGAACATCCCTGCTTCCACGGCGTACAGTGCCAGGACACCGCGCAAGGCTTCCGCTGCGGGTCGTGTCCGCACGGGTATGAGGGCAACGGCGAGACCTGTCGCCGGCGCAACTACTGCGAATACAATCCATGCTTCGGCGGTGAGTATCCATAACACTCACACACACCCACACACATTAAATAATTGATTAATGATACTATACATTAATGTTGTTGTATAATTACAGGCGATGTTGTATGAAAAATCGATTCAAAGTTTTGCGAATTGTGATTTCTTTTGATTGTAGCGCAACGCATATCAGTTACCCGTTTGTGTGTGTGTTGTTGCAGTTGTTGTGATTTTACCTCTAATAAATTTTATTATATAATATAATATATACGTATAATATACTCATAAAGTGGAAACTTTGAATCGCTTTGCCAATTTTATTTATCTTGGACGCTTAAATAATATATGTAACTTTTTATTATTATTATTATTAATAACTAATAAATTGATAGTTTTTGACTGAAAATACGGCTTTGTTTTGTCCATCCCATCTCGTGCAGGTGTGAGATGCATACCGAGCGACGTGCCGCCATACTATCGCTGCGAAGGCTGCCCGCCCGGCTTCACCGGCAATGGTTCCCGGTGTCACGATATCGACGAGTGCGATCTGGCGCAGCCGTGCGATCCGATGGTCGAGTGCCGAAACCTACAGCCGGGCTTCCAATGCGGCCCCTGTCCGGCTGGCTACACCGGCAGCCACGGCCTCAACGGCGTCGGCGTCGACGATGCGGTGCGAACGCGGCAGCGCTGCTACGACATCGACGAGTGTGCGGATGGCCGCAATGGCGGATGCGTCGACAACTCAATCTGCCACAATACAGAGGTAAATTGACTACTATAAAAACTAATATCCGCAATTTGGTTATAATTTTGACTATGTTGATAGTACTGTCTTGTCAAGTACAAAACACATGTGTGCTTGTTTCGCTCTCTATTTACATCAACTCAGAGCAACATTCAGTGATCAGTTTTCGTGTGGTTGGAAAGTGTATCAAGGCCCAAAATTCATCAAAGACTTTTGGCACAGTCCTGGAATAGTGTGTTACCTCATCGAAGTATCTACAATGAATTGCGACACCTTCCGACCACAAAAGAAACGATCACTAAACGTTACCATTATTTGGCAGCAATTTTTAACGTCAAAACAGTGATACTACTAGAACCAATCTAGCTGTGTCAATGTTTAAAACCTTAATAATTAAACCATAGATGTGTTCTACACTTTTCAAGAGATTATTACCAATAGAATGAAATATATAACACCATTACGGATAATATTCGATAATATCCTCGTACAATACATCAACAATCCAATGATGTATTTTAAAACTCGTTGGTGTTGGTGAATGATTTTGCTAATAAGTAAAAGTTAAAAGTTAACCTCAAATTGTTGATTCACAAAAATTTTGATTAAAGATAAAAATAAAATTACTAAATCGTCAATGCATTTTGATTAGAGCTCATCATCAGGACTGATGATGAATTTTTTTACCACGATTTTTACATAATGTATTATTTTATCCTTCTTACCAGCACATATCTTCAGCCCTGATGATGACTTCTGGTCCAAATGCATTGATGATTTCGTAATTTTATTCTCATTTTTATTAAAACTTTTTGTCAATCAACAATTTGTGTTCGACATTTTAACTTTTACTTATAATATATTTTATTAAGGGATCGTTCATGTGCGGCGCCTGCCTGTCCGGCTACGTCGGCAACCAAACAGTAGGATGTCATCGTGATACGAATTACTGCGGCGTGCAGTGCGATCGGCATGCGATGTGCGAGCGTGTCGTATCGGGCGGATTCGGATGCAAGTGTCGCATTGGATGGTCGGGCGATGGGTACGTGTGCGGGCCGGATCAGGATCTGGACGGGTATCCGGACTACGAGTTGCATTGTTCGGCGCCGCGATGCCGAAAGGATAATTGTCCGACGGTGCCGAATTCGGGACAGGAGGATGCTGACGCTGATGGCATGGGTGATTCTTGTGATCCTGATGCTGACGATGATGGTATACCAAATAATAAGGTAAAGTTATTGATTTTAACAAATTAAAATTTTATTGGATTATAAGTAAGTAATACTATTTATGGCACTTACTTATTCAAAAATCAATATAAAACAAGTGAAAAAAATAAAAAAATATTCTTTTACACAAATAAAATTTAAACGTCCTGGGTGAAAACCAGAAATCATAATCAGGGGCTTGAAGAAGGAAATACAGGCAGTGCTGATTGCCCGGACCGATGGTGGTCAAGAGCTTGGTGCGCTTTTTGTACAATAACTTTAGTTTTTCTTTTTTGTTTGGCATTTTGAAAGGGGCCAGAAATATTTCTCAATGCCCCTAATCTTAGTGCCTATATTCAAAACATTGATACCGAATTACTATAATAGATAAAACGTTTTATAATAAAACAGAAATGATAATTAATAAAGTATATTTCCTTAAACAACCAATTATCATAAGTAAGTAGTAATATTTTTTGCACTTACTTATTCAAAAATCTACGCAACTAAATTGCATGGCTAGCCATTACTGGCCGAAGGTCTAGTTTATCAAAATTATTTTATACTAGAATTGTACTCTGCTATCAATTGAAATAGCGATAAATATCTATCGTAGTACTTCATAAAATTTAAATTGTCTCTGCTCTTTCGATTCGGATAGAAAGGAAATTTTGCTAAATTGAATTGTTTTTCCAATTATTTTCTATAAACTCTACATTTTCAAACTCTCTGCCTTAGCAACATCACAATCTAGCTGCCTACCACAAAAAAAAACGTAAAGAAAATCGATGAAAAACTAGCAAAAATTGACGTTTTTAAATTTTCCTCTGATTTTCCACAAATTGCTTTACATTTTCACGCCCCCGACCTCCAAAAAACTACAAGCTATGATTTGGCATAAAAAACGCAAAAAATTTTGATGAAAAATGATAGAAAATCGACTTAAATCAAAATAAAATTTAATATTTCACTGTTTCCCACTGATTGTTGCAATGTTAGAAAGCAATAAAATCCCTGAAAAAACAATATATTATAAACACATTTTCCGAGTGGACCAAAAAGGAGCCAACAGCTAGAAAACCTTTTCGGGTTCTCATTTCAGGAACACGCGTGTGCCAAAAGGCTTGCTACCTTTTTTGTAGACTAAATTGTACATTTGTCTCTATTGAAATCTACGTTTTTTTAAAACTTAGCTGGGTAGAGACATTTCCTTTTAAGTTAAGACAGCAATACAGTAAAAATATTCTTTTATATTTTAAGTCTATTTAAGTAATAATTAAAGACAATTGTACCGCAAGAAAGCAGCTAAATATTTTCGATGGTTTCATTTTCGATGTAACCACCTGTTACTTGTCTCTTTTAGGACAATTGCCCGCTCGTTTACAACCCACACCAAGAGAATGCAGATGCCGACGATGGCGACCCACATGGCGACGCCTGCGACAATTGCCCGAGCGTTGGCAATCCAAACCAAAACGATCTCGACCGTGATGGGATAGGCGATGCGTGCGACGAGGATATCGACAACGATGGCATACCGAACGCGCGCGACAACTGCCCGTACAAGTCGAATCGCGATCAATCGGATCGTGACGGTGATGGGGTCGGCAATGTGTGCGACAATTGCCCGGAGGTGTCGAATCCGAAACAGGAGGACTCGAACGTGAATCTGATTGGCGATGCGTGCGATAATGCTTCGGATATGGATCACGATGGCATACCGGATTCGATGGATAATTGCCGGCGGGTGCCGAACAGCGATCAGTTAGATACGGACGGTGATGGTAAGGGCGACAATTGCGATTCGGACATTGATGGTGATGGTATCCTAAATCCAAAGGATAACTGTCCGTTGGTGGCGAATCCGTACCAGGAGGACATGAATCAGAATGGTGTGGGTGATTTGTGCGAGGATGATTGGGATAAGGATACGATACCGAACGATATCGATGTGTGTCCGAACAATTCAAAGATCTATTCGACCGATTTTAGTACGTATCAAACGGTGCGACTGGACCCGGTTGGCGAGGCGCAGAACGATCCGCATTGGGTGATCTTCAATAAGGGCGCCGAGATTTTGCAGACGGAGAACAGCGATCCGGGCTTAGCGGTCGGCTACGATTCGTTCGGCGGCGTCGACTTTGAGGGCACATTCTTCATCGATACGGACCAGGATGATGACTTTGTCGGATTCGTATTCGGGTAAAAGCTGATACGTTACTTTAATGATTATTACACTCGTTTTCTATATATACATACATACACCACATACACGTACCTATATATCTAGAATACATTGCATTGGAATGTAACGTTACATGTTGTAATTGCAGCTATCAGAGCAATCGCAAATTCTATGCGGTTATGTGGAAGAAAGGCCTGCAATCCTATTGGGAGACGCATCCATTTAGAGCGAACGCCGAGCCGCAGGTGTACATCAAGCTGATTGATTCAGCGACCGGACCCGGCACGGTCTTGCGTAACGCACTCTGGCACCTCGACGATACCGAGAATGAGGTGAAAGTGCTGTGGAAGGATCCGCAAAAAATTGGCTGGAAGGAGAAGACGTCGTATAGATGGCTGCTGCTGCATCGGCCGAAGATCGGACTTATACGTTTGCGCATCTTTAACGGCGCGCATCTGGTCATCGACAGCGGCAATATCTTTGATACGACGTTACGGGGCGGCCGTCTCGGCGTCTACTGTTTCTCGCAGGAGATGATTATTTGGTCTGATTTAGTTTATAGATGCAATGGTACGTCACAAATCAAATTTATTTTATGAAATTTCTCACTTCGTTTCGGTAAAATTAAACGCAACTTCGAAATATTATAGTCTACCGTTGAGAGAAAAATTGAAAAATAATCAATTCATTTTATGAAATTCTTTATTAGATTTGAGAAAATAAAATATGCAAAGAAGGCGAATGGTTTACGGATTTGAAATTAGATGACATAATATATAAAAATACCAACATTCCCATTAAATAATTTTTGCAGGTTTCATGCGATGTTTGTTTCATTTCTACTTACAATAGCAAGAAAGTCATTTCACATTAATTAATCGCTGAAAAAATGTTTGAAACTTGTGATGTTATACAATTTTTACATTTTTGCTGCGATTCTTATTCAACTTTCAGACAAACAAATTAGAAAATGCATTAACCTTAAAATTCGTAGATAAAACCAATCAACAAAATTGTGAAGAAAATGCAAGCATTAAATATTTGTAAAAGTATAATCTGACAGACGTCAAAATTGCAAAATTACGCATTAACCTTGCAATTTCAAAAAAAAACTCAACAAATCGTGGGAAAATCTAAAAATTTGGCATTTGTCAAGGTATAATCTATTAAAATTGCTTTCTATTACTATTTTTCCATTTTTTCTGTTATCTAAGAGGACAAATAGATAGATTTGAAAATGATTTTTTCTTAAAGTGGTTCTCAAATTTTAAAAATAGCCAGATAATTAATCAACATTCCATTTTTTTAGATGATGTACCGGAATCCATCTACAACGAGCTGCCCGACCGATTGAAGAAGCACGTGAACATTGATCGAAGCATTGTGCCATTGTCCTAATCGAGCAATGATCAATCACTTAAACCTTACTTAATTTTAGTCAACAAAAAAAAAATAAATGAGGCGATTTTGTTTTCATATAATATTACTAATAATGATGTTAAGTATATTATTTGATTTTATTGAGATTTTATTAACTGTCGAATGGGTTTTTATGTTGCATTTTATATATATTTGGAGATTGAACAAATTTATTTTCATCCGTTGTATGTGTTGAAGCGCAATTTGGAAAATATATACAAATTAATATTTTAATAAAAAATACAACTTTAATGAATATCTTTGTTTCTTTATACGGATTTCAAAACTATTATTCATACAATATAACAGCAGTTTTATACATGACTGGGTAAGCCATGAGAATTATGATCAATACAGTGGCACCTTGATATACGAGTTTAATTCGTTCCATCAACGGCCTTTTAACTTAAACAAAATTCATTTCTAAATTAATAATGCAGTGTTTTTATCGGCCGACGCGGAAATTTCTCAAATTAAAGACGAGTGACTGGGTAAGTCATGAGCATTACGATTAATATTAGAAAAAAGAACTTCCAACTGTACGATGCCACTTTGATACTAGCAACTACTACGCGTAGATCCACAAAACATTTGGAGTTTAAACAAATTCATTTTCATCTGTTGTACGTGTTAAAGCGCAATTAATTAGGTCTATGATATACAGTGGTATCAGTGCCTCATTAACCAATAGACAAATAAGACAACTGTCTAGGGCCCGAATTCAGACTTCAGTTTTATGGCAAAAATTACTATATAATTTGTTGAATTTATTTATTACTTACTTTTAATTTGGTTTAAATGTCCAAAACGCTTCTCGAAAACCTTCAGAATCTTAACTCTTTAGACAACAGATTAAGGAAACAATTAAAGAAGATATTAGAAACAATTAAGTGAGGTTAGGAAACTTGATTTCAAAATTATTGAAAACGGCCAGGATTTTCTATTATGTCTAGAATTTGCGGAAGCCTTAACCCGGCAATAAATGGTATGGCTGAAGATTTAGATTTAGACAAAACGGTGTCAACACGTTAAAAACTATTTATCACTTTAATATGTATTATGAATTTTGAATTTAAGAAAACATGCGACTAGAAAATAAAAATGACATAAAAAATACGTGCAATAAGAGCTGAATGACGTGTCGTCCTTGTTTTATCTATTTTACACTACGCAAATTATTATCACAAAACTTTAATATGTTTGTTTATAATAAAACTTGTTCACTTGTTTCACTCACATTATCCAGGCAGCCAACTGCGATAATAACCTCATAAATTTCACGATGCATATGAATGTTGCATACATTACGATAGTAGGCAAGCAAGATTGCATCCACATCAAAATCTATTTCCACACAACACAACACTGACGGATGTAAACAACAACGTTTTAGCAATCACATGTTTGTGTCGCTTATCAAAATTTTTAGTCTATCCGACTCAAATATTCAACGAAAATGGCTGTAAATTTCAAGTTTCGAGGATTAATGGTGCCGGCATTCACCTGCTTCAACAACGATCGGTTAGTAATTTATATCAAAATCAACATTTCATTCGTAATTTGTAACTTGTCGCTTTTTTAGGCACCGCTCCGTGAATTATGAGGAAATTCCCAAGTACATCAAATTCCTTAAGGCGCAGCAGCTCCGGGGCGTGCTGTGTACGTTCTAATACTTATAGATTAAAACCATTACAACAAAGACATATCTAATATGATTTTTCTCTAGTAAATGGCACGAGCGGTGAGGGCACTTTAATGACCCTCTGTGAGCGAAAGAAGATCATTGAAGTGTGGGTGAAGACCGCCGAAGAACTGTATCCGGAATTGCATATAATGCTGCAGGTCGGAGGTGCACCACTTCCTGATATCCTGGAAATGGTAAAGCTATTATTATCACATTTTATTTAATAATCAGAGGGAGGGTATTTTTCACCGTGACTTCAATAAAAATTGTTGGGTTTAACATTGGTGGGGGGCTTAAATTAGTGTTTCTTACTTAGAGGGTACCCATAAGTGATAATAACACATTGATACAATAATTGGACCGTATTGACGTTATTAACATATATGGACGTCCTTAAATTATCTTTCAATTGCACTTTAGGCGGCACATGCCGAACGAATTGGCACTCACTCATTGCTCGTCCTTCCCGACCTATTCGTGAAGCCAGCAAACACTCGCGAATTAATTCACTACGTGGAAGTCATTTCCAAAGCAGCACCGCGCTTGCCCTTGTTGTACTATCATATTCCTCTTCTAACTGGAGTGAACAGTAAGTACATCGTTCCCCTTATGCCAAAACCACGAATAATATTTCCTCCTTTTTGCATCCTTGCCACATTCGTTCATCTGGCCCTTTTAAAAGAAATATCTTTTGACATTTAGGATCAAAACTTACTGCAATTTACATTCCTATTATTTTTTGAGTACAGTAGAAATGTAAAGAAATATTCAAATAACTTATTTACTCCAAATGTAAAATTTTCTGATGCACATTCATTGTTTTGGTAAAAAGCAACGATATTCCTTCCAACAACAACAAATACTTAAATAATCATTTTTTGCATACAGTTCACATGGGAAAGTTTCTAAATGACATAGGCGATAAAGTACCAACATTCGTTGGCATCAAATTCACATCGAATTTGATCGATGAAGGCGTGGAGGCGCTAAACGCATGCGATCGCAAGTTTGTGATATTTTTGGGGGCTGATACTGTAAGTTACTACTACATTAATTATTTAGATGGTTTGATGCAATGTTATGATATGAGTATAGATGATATTGGCCGCGCTGGCGATGGGCTTCGATTCGATGATCTGCACAACGCTAAACCTTCAACCGGAATTGATAAAGAATGTCGTCTCGAACTTTGATCACGGCAATCTGAAGGCGGCGCGTCAGGCGCAGGATAAGCTATCCGAATTCGTAGCGAAGGTCACTAAATTGGGTGCGTACTAGTTCATTATCACCATTGGTGTTTGTGTTTATATTACAAGTGGCATTTGTCTATAGGTGCTTGGGTGCCAGCGATGAAATCATTGATGCCATGTATGTCGAATATAACAACCGGTCCAGTGCGTAAGCCATATTCGAACGTTCAACCATCGCCGCAATTGGAAGAAATTGTGAAAAGCTACAATTCCGGGAAAAAGTATGCCCCATTAAAGTCCGGCGGCGATGATACGTCAATGACATCGCGCAAATAAACAACAACATATGGCTCTATGTTTGAATTTTATTGCATATGCAACTTTGTATACACGGTAGCATTTTTACACGAAAACCATATAAGACAAAATGTATTGTTCAACTCAGCATGTTTATTAATAATATAAATTAAAATGGTTTGTTAAAGTATTAATATGTTATTATTTTAATCTTAAAATTATGTTTAATATTTTAATGTTGGTGATATTTCCCGCTATTTCTCACAATATTTTACTGTGATTTTACTCGTATATTTAACGTTATCCCAACAAAGTCAACCTCATAAATCAAATAAAATACAGCGCTATCGTTATGTAAATTAAAATTATTTATGAAAGTATAAATATGATATGAATATCTACATTTATAAAATGATATTTATTTAAATCGTATAGTTAAATTTAACATTTGAATGTTGGTAATGATATTCCCCGCAATGCTTTCCCGAAAAAGCTAACCTCACAAATCAAATCAAATGTTTTCGGTAGCAGCGGTATCCATGAGTCAGTTTATTTCAAAATTATGGCGAGTAATAGAAATTTGATGGTAACAACAACATTTTTTCTTATTATTTTGGCGGCAGCTATCAGTGCATCTAAATTAAATGTGGCAAGAGTGCTATTACCTGTGTTCGATGATTTGACGATAAATTTTACGCTACAATCGACGGACGACAGTTGCTTTCGATGGTGAGTCCACAATTGATGAATTAAACATGAGTTGAAGCGATATCGTTTTTTAGGAGCGTGACGCGCGATGACATTATTCGTTTAACTTTCGTCGATTACAAACCGGACTTGGACTGTGCGCCCAAGGCGATCGTCTCGGCGGCGACGCGTGAAAAGGCGCGCATGATGTCCGATGTAGTGGCGGAAGACACATTGACCAGGCAACAGTTGCGCTGCGTCGTAATTGTGGATGCAATTAGCTCGCTCGCGATCACAACAACGACGAAGGAGCTCATCTTGGAAGAAGCTCCCGAGGTCTTCGAAGTGCGAGCGTATGACAATCAAGGTAGGCTGACTGTACACTAAACTTTAACATATTAAACTCATATGTTGCTGCCGCTTTTTTGCAGGAAATGAATTCTCTACATTGACTGGCGTGCCATTTGATTGGGTGATTACACCGCTTGGGCCTAGTAAGGATCGCCCAGTGCTTCGTTTTATCTCTTTTCAAGATTCATCATATGAAACACCTATCACTCTACTAGATTTAGAGGAGCGCAACGAGCGCGGCCATAAAATTTTATTGGAAGGTGTAAAAACAGGCATATCTAAAGTAATTTTGATCACACCATTCATTGCGTAGCAATAAAACACTAAGATTGTGCTTTCTTTAGGTATCCGTTAAACTACCTCAGCTAGAGTACGTAGCAGTTAAAAGCAATGAAATTCAATTAACTGTCATCGCCAACATTCATATTTTACCCCAAGAGGTCTATATTATGGTTGGCGATGTTGTTAATTTCCGAATTATTCATGTAAGTTAACTATTACAATTAAAAATGTAATTAATTTCATTGATCTTGTTGTGGTTATTGCAGACTAGTTACGGAAAAGGCGAGGAAATTAATTACAAAACATCACAATATTCTTTAAATATAGTCGATAAACTAATCGCCGAAATTAATAAGAATACCGGTACATTGCGTGCGAAAAAGAAGGGCAAAACCAATATTGTACTACACGATAAGAACATCGATGTGATCGAACCGGGCATTAAACTGCCAACGGCATACGTTTACGTTGTTGAGCCCGCCTACATGATGATCACTCTACTACCACACCGAAATTGGGCGGCAATGATTTCAGAATACTATGACATTGCTATCGATATCTACACCAGGTAATTGATACAAACGTTTTTGCAATATTCTTGCATCTCTGCCATCTTTTCTTATAATATAATCATCTCACAAAGTACACAATGCCTAGAAAAGACACAAATCAACGAAAAGCGAAGTAAAATTTTAAATTTGAGACATTTTAGAAAAATTGAAAAAAAACATGTTAAAAATCAGATTTCTGACATTTTAAAAATATTATCATCACAGCATACTTATGAAAGATCTAAATTTTTAAAGCGCTGAAATGAAATTAATGTTTCATTCACAATTTAAGCAAATTTCAATGTTTTATTTTAATTACGAAAGGGATCATTAAAAATATGCGAATAAACACCCCAACTAGTTAGAAGCCACTGTTTTAACATCACAACGTTTTGTTTTTTAGCGATAATCGTAAACTAATAATTGGACCGGGCGTTGATGTGCGCACGGAGATTGCATCACCGTTTCAAGTAACGAATTCGACAACGAATGGAACGTATTTGAGCGGATGGACGCGCGAAGAAGGTGTCGCCAAGATCGAAGCGACGCTCCAAGGTATCGATACAATCAGCGCAACGAGCGAGATCTTAATCTATCCGCGTATTGTTTTGATTCCGGGCGAAATTATTCTTCCCTGGGACGAAGAGAGCAAACCAAAGTAAGTAAATGAATGATAAGGCGTGATTGAGTAGGATGTAGTGATTGGACGTTTCTAATTAGCACAGCATGCCCATTGGAATTTTGTCCCATATCACTTAAAAATTATCTTTCGGTATAGCAGTGTTTCACGCGTTGGTTAGAACATTTGATTGGTTCATATTTTTTTCTTTTTTTTATTTCAAAATGATTTGCCTACACGTTTCGACAAGTTTGTCATCATTGGAGCAAGAATTAAAAATTTGTTAAAACGCCTAAGGTTGTTTTCACACATATCGTTTGCGGTTAACCGACCAGTGATGAGTAATCGTATTTATCATTAAGAGCAGATGTTCTGTTTCACCGCCTCGAAGTGAAATTTTAATGTCTAAGCAAATAATTTTAAATTAAAAAAAGGAAAAAATTATAAACCAATCAAGTATCTATAATTATAAAATATATTTTTTGTACGATTCACCAACAGATGGCAACAAAATACTTTCAATAAACAATTGTAAATTTAACGTCATCTGTCAATCAACTAATGCAAATTTCACGCATCGAAACGTTAATAATTATTATTCAGTTTATCTGCATTCATACATTATCGCCGCAACAACAGCAAAATGATTTGGAAAAACGCTATCAAGAGGCGCTCTTTTTATCGAAATACAACAAACCAGTACCACCAATTGTTGATTTGACCGTTGAAATTGTAAATAATAATAACTCCCATATGCCATGTAGAAGAGCCCCATCGAGTAGTGGCAATAAAGTGCCAATTCGAATACGACTTGGCATCAGAGCGAATCCAAACGGTACGAAATTCGATGTGGTCGTTACAAAAACGAGCAATAAAGATAATGTCGAACGCACGCTACGCAAGCCGCTACTAATTCGCATCCAACAATATCCTGCCATCAAAATTGCGCCGCTGATACATACGGCCGTGGTGAATTCGGAGGCGTACGAACGCGTCTACAGTAAGAACGATAAAAACTTCACCGGCTGCTTTGTGGATAAGGAGCCGACGTGTGGCGTGCAGTACGTGAATGGTGTCGAAGTACCATACAGTCGTGGTTTTTGCTGTTCGTGCGGTGGTGTCGCCGACGATTGTCAAACGAGCGAACGTGGCGTGGTGCACGAAATCGGCGGAAATTTGTACGTGCAACAGGAAAAATCGGCGGCGAATCGAAGTGCATTTGATGCGAAAGATGTCGCTGGCGGTAATCGAGAAACTCGAGAAAGAAAGAAGGACGTCGAAGGGGAGTTTAAGTACGAGGTAGCGTCTGATTCGAATATAGAGGATGATGTGTTTATCGGAAAGTTTTTGAGTCGAAACACAACGGTGAAATCGGTGTTTAATGGTGCTAACTCGAAACGATATCAATTCATTACGAATAGTAGTACCACACCACAACAACAGAACATCGACGACGACGATCTAACCTCGTACATTAATGACGCCAAATACAAATACAATGATTTAAATGTTCAAATTTTAAACGACCTCACCAATTCGCAACTGCGACAACACTATTCCACTAACAAACCGCACAAGATCCTATCCAGAGACGTTGAGGCTGCATTAAACTATCAAATGTATGCAAAATTAAATGATGAGGATGATAAGTTTATCAGCAAGTTTATCAATCAAACAGGAAAGCGTGCATTGAATGAAAATGGCGACTATGACGATGCAGCGAGTCTTCCAACAACACAAAAATTTGAATTGATCGATATTCATAATATCACACCGAAGAATGTTGACGTGAAAGTGGAGAATTTTCTTGCAGGCGGCGATAATACTGTTAACGATAGTATACGCAAGCAATTGTTGCAGGATGAGACGATGGTGAATCAATTACTCAGTCAGGAGAATGGTGAGAGCGATGAAGACAAATTAATCAGATACATTTCAAATAAGAATCATTCTATTAAATCGGGAGTGGCGACTGATTATAATCATTTTCGAAATAATATTTCCGATGCTTTAAATTTGGCGGCGTCGCTTTGGGATTCCAGAAAACATGAGACGATATTGGATGACAATTTGGGTAAATCGTTGAGTGGTGGTAAAGTAGTCACCGAAAGTCTTAAAAAGATATCGGATAATAATTATTATGGCAAGTTTGGAATTATACAAAATAATACATTACATGATACATCATTAGCAGATGTCACTACTACTACTACTACTACTCCTGCTACTACTACTACAACAACACCTAGTAGTACTACTAAACAGTACACTCCACATAAGAAACTAACGACATCATCTTATTCTCGTAAATTAAATAATCATGCTAAGCACTATTCAAGTACAAACAAGTTAACATCGCCAATTCGCGATTATCATAAGCTAACTTTGCACAATACACAGCAGCCGTTTAATGAAACGCATGAAATGCTAAAGGAACCCGATATCAGAGAGCACCTCAAATATTTAGAGTTGCGGCAACGCCAGCAACAGATTTATCATCGATTGAAACACGAGAAACTTACCACGAGTGCGCCCAAATGGAAGACGCCGCAACAGTTAAATAAAGTGGATGAGCACATGATGGGCCAATACTTTGCTGCTGATGGTGGAAAGAGACATCGAACTGCCGAGTATTACAGCGGGGAGGCAATAAAACGCGCCAATTTGTTGCATGCGATGATCGGTTTACAGAATCACACCAATTATTGGCTGCACAATAGCAAGCAGTTTGTTGATATTCTACGCGATGTTGAGAAGAAGCGCCACATCGATTATTTATCGAATGGCGGATGTACTAGTACTGATGACGGACAGTATCAGAATTACACAAATAATAAGCAGTATATTTTTGAAAAGAAACGTAATGCTGATTATTTGATGAGTGGCGAATGCGGTACGAATCGTGATAATATGGAACAATATCATCACGTTTACAGCAAACGAAATCCTGATTATTCGGCGGGTGGCGGGTGTGGTATGGATAGTTGTGCAGGACAATTACATCACATTCGAGGCGGACAAGATTGTTCTGACACATACACTCCACCTGGTTTAGATAAACGGCGCTACCATTCAAGCGCACATTGCTTGCGCTTCTCGCATGTTTGGTACGATGTGTATCGCGTTGATACGCCGCATATGCACACTCGCTTCACCATCCACATCTACGAACGCATAAACGCACGCCATTTCATTCGTTTGCATTATGGAACGATTCGTCTCGACGAGCACAATTCGAGCTTTATCGATGGCAGGATTAACATACGCTTGGCGCATGCGGTGGACAGCGATTATGACGATAAGAGCACCGAAACGTTTCCGCTGGTTAGTAAATACATTCTAATTCCATGTAACATGTCGAAGATGGGCCGTTTCTATCATCCGGAAACACGTAATGGTCCAAAAGAATATCTAGTAGTCGATGGCGATATGATTGCATTGGCCGGCGATATGTGCGATAAGATTGGTGTGAGTTATAAAGCGTTTGTCAACCAGCCGAAACGATGCGCGAAACCGCGTAATAGCTGCCTGATGAACCAACCGCGATATCTTTGGCGCGCCGATTCGGACGCGGAGAAGCGAAATGCGACGGGCAAATACTTTCTGAAGCACTTCATCGACCCCAATCAACTGAAGATGGGATCGCGCGACTGGGAGAAGTATATAGAGTTGCGCAAGCGTTTCGAGCCGTTGTGTGGACTGGAAATTAACGTGCAAACTTACTTTCAGAACAACAATAATACGTGATTGCTGCAATAGCAATGATATTTTTGTACAATTTTTGACTATGTCCACTTTATATAAAAACCGCAAACATGTTGAAATAACTACATTAGATTTTATTAGTATATGTTACAATAAAAATAATAAAAGGTTGATTGAGATTTAAGGGGGAAAATTCAATTTTAATTAATTTATCATTGAACTATGTACTTCAATTCATGTTTTTTATAATAATTGTATATGCCATCACCTGGTGCTCCGTAGAATTGAGAAAATTGACGATTTTTTAATGATTTTGTACTAATATTTGTCAATTGCTTTAATAAGTGTGAAAATCTTGCATAATTTTATATCTGGCACATTAAAATCGCTTAGTAAACATGGGAAAATTAGTAGAAAAAATGCTGGCACATTTTACTGCGACGTCTGGGGTCTTATTCAGATTGGGATGTCTGATGAGTTGTTTTTAGTCACCTAAAATTTTTTAGATTAACATGAGAAGAAGAATGTGTTATCGTGCATGATAACATAAACGTCTTCACTTATTTGTTACTCATATTTCCTAAGACGTCTGCATCAAGAACTCCTACTTCTTAAAAATTTTAGGTGACTAGTGTCAACTCACCATTCAGCCGAATCTGAATAAGACCTCTGAGGAGGTATTGGTTGTTTATTGGGAGTAATATTTTGTGTTTTGTTTGTTTATTTGCGCAATGTAATAATATAATGTAATATTTTAGATACGATTTTGAGATTAAAGCAACCGGAGGCGATTCCAAGTTCCTCTGGAGTAGCTCAAATCATTCGATTGGTGTTGTCACCCAATACGGTAAAGCCCACACCTATTATCATGGTCAGTTCGAAATAACCGCAGCGATGCATCGCAACCATCATAATCGCCAAACCGCTACGTAAGTTTCTCTCCTCCACTCCTTTAATCGTTCAATCTACTTATGCTTTTTACCAATTGACAGAGTGAAAATCCTACCACCATCTCGTCTGGAAATCGTCGAATACGTAATGGAGGCAGAAGTTGGTTCGATTGTCTTCCTTCACGTGGCGCTCTACGCCGACCAGTCGGACGACAACCAGCAGCTCATTCAGATGCCATTCACCAAGTGCCAGGAAATTCCGTTCAAGGTGCGAACGAGCGATCCGAAGTTCTACTACAACAAGGGCGTGACGGTAACGCCAGTTGGCTTGGCCTGCGCCAGTATGGCGATTAGCGGGCAAGCGGTGGGCAGCACAAAGGTGACGGTCAGTCATGCCGTCGACGGAACCATTCTACAGGATTCGGTGACGCTACACTTTTTCAAGCCATTGATCCTTCTCAAGCCGGAGGGTGCGGTGGTGTTGGGCGTCGGATCCAGTGCGAATTTGATTTTTACTGGCGGTCCTCAAACCATTATGGGTAAATTTCATTTGTTCAATTCAATTCAAGAATACTATACTTTACGTGTTACATTGTTTGCGGTCTATTGTATTGTATATAGCAATTTGTACTTAACTTCAGCAGTCGCTCGGCTTCATTTGTCTCCGCGTGTAGCTAAATTATTCTTGGTATAGTGTCCAATTAAGATACCTAATAACCTTATTGGCAACGATTTCAGTAAAGATAAATCTCCAGTGTACCTATATGTGTAATATTTTAAAAGAAAATAGATATCGCAACCACTTTTAATCTATCTCTTTTAATGTGTTTACTTGAGTAGAAAACGTGTTCTTTATCATTTTTGTTTTTCTAATATTGTTGTTATATTTTTGTTAGTTTTTATCAATTCAATCAAATAGTGTGGTTGCGAATTCTATCTACATTTTAAGGTAAAACACCCGTGGTGATACTCCATAGGGTTTTCTTTTTTTTTCTATTTGGCCACCTTGTATTTGGTTATATTTAAGTAACACAAAATTGAATTTTTGATCGTTGCAATATGTGATAATAGCAATCAAAATAAATATTATTTTTTGCTTTATTAGGCAAGGAACCGCACCGAATCATTACCAACTCCAACGTTGCCCAGGTGTCGGCCGTTGATACAACGAAAGAACACAACCTACCGGGCGACGATGAATACACGATCGTTAACGTGCTTTGCAAGAAATTGGGCAGTAGCGAGATTTCGTTAAGCATCTCGAATGCGCCCAGTCTTCCAAACTGTAAGAATCAGGAGGCGACGCAAATTGTGCGCGTCGTTTGTGGCAAGCCACGTCGCATCGAATTGCAGCCGGAGCTGAAAGTGATTGATGCGCGATCGTGTCCGATGGACTTCAATTCGGAGCGCGTTATTGTGCAAAGCAACAAAGATATTGATTTACTTGTACGGGTTAAGGACGACGAGGGTCGATTGTTTTTAAATATATCGAGCTTTGATTTTGAGATTGACATCACACCGCGCGCGAAGGGATTCCTATCCAAATCGCAAATACTCGAAGTAACTGGTTCGATTGGAAGTGCGGTGTATGCGAACCGTAGCTACATTACTATCATACCACAAATTGAAACAGGGCAGATAACTGTTGATACAGCCATTGTAGGCTATGACAAAGTGGTGCTCAATCGCAATAAAATAGCAGCTGAGTATCCTGAATTTTTAGACGATGACGATTTGTACCAAGATTACCAGACCATCAATTCGACGATTCATCTATTTCTTGTCGACGATACGGTTGTTACACCCAATTCTATTACGATTTACAATCATCCGCACAATCGACAGCAGCTGGATGTGCGACAAGGTTCAGGTTTCTATCAAATAACGATGAATCAAGAAGGTATTGCCAATGTTAAGTATCTAGATAAGAGCAGGCAGCTGGATGTGCATCCAATCAGCGATGGAACGTTGGTGGTGAAATTAGTCGATATGTGTTTGGTGTCCAAGCCGGCGATTATTACCATCAATATTGTTTCGGTGCGCTCGTTGAAGGTAGAACTCTCCGATAAGGTGGAATTGGGTAAATGCGTGGCGTGCATTGTACGTTTGCACGATGAGCATGACAATATTCTTTCGTTACCGAACATGGATTTGATTGAGGTGAATACGAATATCGATTCGGATATTATTAGCGTCACGCGGAATTTACAAAGTGGCGATGAAGGCGAATTACACTACACGATCAACGGTGATTATACATCTTTTTATATTTTATTGCAAATAATAATCGTATGCATTTCATTTATTAGGAATCAAATTGGGCGATACGAAAATTCACTTTTTCATTGGCGAACCGGACTATCCAAACTATGTGATTAGCAGTCCGATGACGATTCAAGTGTTCCCACCGTTGAAGGTCTATCCGCGCAATGTTACCGTTACAGTCGGATCGCAAATACAATATACAACGAAAGGCGGTCCGCAACCGTCGCAGAATTTGGAGTACACAGTGATACATCAAGATCTCGCAAGTAAGTTCATTACCGTTTTTTCGGTGCTCGATTGGTGCTCATTTAACGCTGGTGCTCAATTTGGTTCATTTGGTGCTCAATTGGTGCTCATTTAACGCTGGTGTTCAGTTGGTGCTCATTTAGCGCTGGTGCTCAATTGTAGCTCATTTAGCGCTGGTGCTCATTTGGTGCTAATGCTCAATTGGTGTTCATTTGACACTCATTTCCTGCTCATTTGATGCACATTTAGTGTACCTCAACGACACTGGCAAAAAGATGAAATTCTGTAATTATATAAATTATATCTTTTTTTAAAGAAATTTCATCAAATGGAATATTGAAAGGATTAATTACGGGTCAAACACGTGTAAAAGCCCGATCGCTAGGTATAAATCCAACAACAGGCCAGCGAGTGATCTACGGCGAAGTAATTTATTATCACCGGTTAGAGTAAGGCAACCATTTAATTTTGCGAAATCTTTCATTTTTTAGGACACTGTCGACGTAAATGTTATCAAATTGACAAGCATTAAAATCGCAGCACCGCTGACGCGCTTCCGAATCGGCTCGACGGTGCCACTATGGGCAACAGGCGTTCCCGATCAGGTGTCGCCGTTGATTTTGGCCACCATTGAACCAGCTATTTCATTTGCATGGGGTAGCCAAGATGCGGATATTGCGCGAATTAAAGGCGTTGCAATATCGACAGGTAGGTTGATCACTACTAAAACGAATATTATTACAATTCATTACATTGTGAATTTTATCATTTTGTTTAGGAATTGAGTATGCGCCGACCGAAATGCTCTCAATTCGTTTAGTTGGCGTATCGCCGGGTCGCACGACCGTATACCTCAACGCGACATTGTATAAAGGTAATCGCAAGACAACGATTTACGCATCATCCGTCGACATTGAAATTTTCGATGAGTTACGTCTAATTCGACCGATCAACACGTTAAGTTATCCGATTTTAATAGCACCGCATTCTACATTACAATTGCAAACAAACATGGACAACATTGCAGAGCTTTCCTATACGTAAGTTTATTCATTCCAAACTTCTAAACCAGTGATTTCCAATCTTTTTTTATTAGGGCCTCCCTAGACACGTATAACTCAATTTTCTAAGCATGAAATGTCTCGCCAATCTGAAAAATGCCATTGAAGTAAACGAAAATCCAACAAAATTTAAAATTTCAGTGTTTTTCATCATTTGAAATGAATGAATGAAATTTTATGGCATAATTTGATGCTTTTCTTATAGAATAACGCACCGCTTTTACAATAGTCTAGGGAGGCTCGCCTCACAGATTGGAAACAACTGTACACGCTATTATTAATTTATAATATTTTTCATTATGTTATCTGTTAGCGTTGCCGGTGAGGATGCAATAAAAAGCACGGATGTTCAACGTACTGATTCATCGCCCCAACAACTAATTACGGTATCCCCAAACGGCTTAATTAAAAGTTTTGGGAATGTTGGACAAACAATTGTACTCATTACCATGCACGATAAGTTAGGTTTGACACAAACGCTAACAATACCAGTAGAGGTAAGAGGGAGGAAAAAAAGATAAACATTTTCTGTCATATTGTCTTGTCGCGTAAAAATAGTCAACTATTTATTTAACTTTTTTATTTATGCCTACATAATCACATCTCTAATCTATTCTACGTCTCTATACTCGAAGATAGAGAATCCATGTTTTGCGGAGAGTACAAGGATATGTAATTATATACGCATAAGTAAAGAAAACTATTTAAATAAATGTGGTGTAATATATGTTAATGTCGATTAAAACACAATAAAATATGCTGCTACAGGTATGCATCTTATTGGTGATGACGTACTCTATGAGTGTTCACGTCTATTGTCCGTTTTCGTCAAAAAACGGATAGTGTAAATCGTTAAAATTCGTTTGCTTAACTACTTTTTCTGCTTCTCGAGGTTATTTCTTCTTTTTGATATTCAAAAATCACTTACTATGTCAATATTTATATAGATATTTTAGGATAAAAATGTTTGGGTTTTAGGTAAAGGAAGTGCATTACATGATGATATCGATAAACACCCAATGGACAGTAAATCCGAAATACGTAATTCGTACGATACCGGTTGGCAGTGAATTTGAGCTAGCAACCAAGTTCTATGACAACGTCGGCAACAAGTTTGCTGCGGCTGCGGTAGATTTACAAATACGTACATCGCGCTTCGATCTACTCAAAATTAATGCGAACCTCGATAATGCTTCGTACACGATTTTGACGAAGAGGCCCGGTATTACTGTGATTAAAATCTGGTCTGATGCGATCGAGAAGACCGCCGATTATATAAAACTCAACGTTGTCCAAAATATAAAACCAATTGTGGTACGTTATTCGTGTGCTTTCACTAAAATTTGAAGCAGTTAATTAATTATATTGGCTTTACTTTTTAGGAGCAAGTAACTGTAGGTGATGTCTTGTGCTATTTTACTCCGTTGCTGAAAAAGAAGGATAAAGGTGTTTGGGTAGTCAGCGATGAAAAATTGATACATATGGATGCAAATACGGGAATTGCAGTTGTGTCGAAGAGCAATGGAGGACAAACGACTATTTCGCATTCGCTGCATTTCGGTGCGCCGATTTCATTAAACATTAATCCAATCACTGAAATCATCTTGGAGGCACCACCAACGCCCTTGAGCAATGCGCCTGATACAAACTATCATGCGTATGTGATGTTGATTGGATTAAATAATGATAATCGTGCGAATAATATGATTAATGGCTGGGACTGTGCGCAGCAAGTAAACACAATGACCATTGAAGCCCCGTTCACATGTGATATACGTTTTGAAGACCCTGACATGCCTATTAGTCCATGTGAAGTACTTACCGTCACGCCCCAATTTGATTCCAAAAAAGGTATGGTATAGAATAGACTATATGCTATAATAGAAGAAAGTCATCAGTATCAGTAACACTTATTCTCTTTTAGGAAAATATTATTGTAAAATAACAGGAAGTCCTGAAAGTAACAAGAAATACAATACGTTATCAATGAGTATCATTCTGACAGTTCAGTCCGGTGATAAAACCGCTGAGGCGAAGATTCCATTCACTTCAGCGATTTACGTACCGGCTGATTTAATATTGGATGAGCAGAGCTTCAGTGGGACCCTAACCATCACCGGTTTGCATTCCGTACTAAAGAATGTTGATGCGGCACCAGTGGAAAGCACCGTGTTAAGTATTCGTGATCGTAACATTGAAGACAACAAGCTGCAGTATACCGTTTACTTGTTGGATTATCATCGCAATTTGGAAGAGACGACAAATTACATGAATATTATCGTAACCTCGCCAGATACGCGACAAAGTATTGAAGTGCACGTGAAAGTTCAAAATCCTGATAAATTTATACGCGAATGTGGTGCGTATGGATCGTCTTCGTTTTTAGCAGTCTTGCACTCAAATCGTGTCTACGTTTCGGTTGTCATAGCAGTCTTGCTTGTAATTGCAGCTATAATTTATGGTAAATACATCTACCGTTTCCTATAATTTATTTATTATTTAATTCTCTTGTATGTTTTTGTTTAAAATTCATATTAATTTCTGTTTCAGTTTATACCTCATACATGTACCCTACGGTCAATGTTAATGTACTTACCACATCAACACCAAATCAATCCATGCAACAATCAATGCACAATCAAAGTGTGTGCCCATCACACGTTTGTCAAAGTTCGATGGCATACGTGTCTCCAATCAAATTCAGCGCAAACACTTCCACATCTAATTCGCACATTAATTCACATATATGTAGCCCGCCCGAATGTTGTTACTGTACACGAAGTCCGGAAATACGTCGCAATCGGCGCTACATGTAAGTTGCCAAAAAAAATCCAACATGATGTGTTCACTACTCTGTCTTATGTATTTTATAAATACATACTAACTAACAATTAACGTATAAACAAAAAAAGTACCATTTAATTAATTAATGATGTTTATTAATGTGTGATTATTTCGAATTGTTTTTTTGAAGTATATCTGGTTTAATAATAAATTTTCTATATAAAGTTGAATTCTTTTATTATTTTTACGCAGGATTTTATAAAATTTGCTAATAATATGTATTGAGAAACAACCACGTTAAAATTATTAAATTAAATATCAATTAGATTTAAGAAAAATTAAACAAATATGTAAAGAACATTTTAAAAAATAATAATAATTTACTTAATAGCTGTAGCCACTGCCGTAGCCACTCCATTGATTATATCCGCTGTAATTGCCCTGATATTGCCAATTACCGTATTGATATTGGTCGTTTTGTCCATATTGTGGATATTGGCTGTAAGTGCCTTGCGAATTTCCATACTGATAAGAATTCGTCGTCGAACTAGTATAATTTCCATAATTATTATAAGTACTTGATGACGATGACGTCGAAGAAGCATTTTTGTCCTTTTTGGCCGCATCACTAAAAAAATTGATAATGCATTGAATATAAATAATATGTTCAATAATTAATAGATACAAAATGACAATTTAATTTAACTTACCTTTTAACGTCTTTTTTCTTTGGCGCTTCTTTGCTCAATTTTATATATTTCTGATACTCGTCATACGCTCTTTGTACACATTGTATATCACCACCGAAATCCTCCAGAAATTCCAGCTTTCGTTGCGCAAACAACACTTTTTGTTCCACATCGGCGTTCTCTTTTTCGAGGAACGAATCAATTAGTTCCAAAATTGAATTCTCATCCAAATCCTCTTTGTGCATTGTTACATCAATTAATTGCAGATACAATCTAGCATTCAAGGGATCTCTGCCGATCGCTTGATATAATATCTCTAGAGCCTTTTGGATGTTCTTCATTAACATCAGCGAGAATCTGGAATACTTTATGGCCAAATTTGTGGAAATTACTTTATTTTTAGAGTTAGTTATGTAATGCTCATACAACTGACAGCATTTCTCATAATCGCCCCTTCGACGTTCAAGATTAATTCGTCTGTAAGCGACCTAAAAAAAACATTAGGCAAAAATTTACTTTGGATCCAAATGAGCGAAAAACTGTTATTTATTATTATTATTATTATTATTATTATTAGTAGTAGTAGTAGTGGTAATTGTTGTTGTTCTTTCCAAATTCCTTATCCATAAATCGATGCACAACGAATAACTGAGACTGCGCAATTTAAGCAAATTAATTCAATTTTGGCCTTTATCGAATGCATTTTACGAAGTGCACAATCGCATTTAAATCCGGATAACAAATTCGAACAAAGCCAATATGAAATTTCTTTGAATCTAAGAGTGCAACAAGTAAATATTTATGAGATGCCAGTTGCATCTCATAAATATCGCTTCATATGAGAAATATTCTACTATTGACATTAAAATAGCAATATAATTGTTTAAATGTTTACCTGTAGCAAATTAGGTACTGTCTTTTCCAAATTTTGTAGAATCTCAGCCGCTTTATTATAATTTTTAATTGATTCCTCGTACATAGCCCATTGTAAATGTATATTTGGTTTCTTCAAATGGTGAATAGTGCACGCACGTTCAAACACATCCTTAATTTTACTCTCCAACACTTCCTCTTTCAAACTTTGTAAATAATGTACAAACTAAAATATGATGGATACAATTAAATATTGCAATAAAATAAATTTCATCGCGGCAACTTACTCTCAACCAAAACTCCTCATACAACGCACAAGCAATCAAACATCGCTCAAACAAAACGATTATTCTCGTTTTCTCACCCTGACTAATTTCAAAATCTAAATACTCTTGCCAATTCTTCAACTGACACCTTTCTAGGGGTTTCACATGAAAATATGGCCGTTTAATCTACAATACAAAAAAAACTTAATAAATATAAAATCTATATTTTTTTTTTTTAATATAAATATATTAATTAATAAATTAAGTAATCAGATGGCCACTGCAGTTTTCTTCATAACAAAGTTGCAGGATCATGTTTGAACAACGCCGAAACACAATCGTTTAGCATATTTATCATCATAAAAAAAGCGATAAATTTTGAAATAGATAATTATTGAAAGCAACTTACTCCTTCTTCAAAGTTCCACCTTGCTGTGACACTCGTTAATGTTTTTATATGGATTTTCCTTCGTATTGAAATAATTCGTTCACGGATCGCTTTCGTTTCCTCATCTGTATTCTCCTCACTATCTTCACCCGGTGGAATTTCGGGATTGTCAGCAACATCGGCGGCATCTTGCTTCAACATTGTCTTTATCTCCTTGCGTAGCGCCAGAAACTCATCGACCTCGAGGATTTTGTTTGGTGGATTTGACAATACATGATCTTGAAAACTGAATAAAAATGTTTGTAAATTAGTTGGTTTATATTTTGACTGGATTAGTTTAGTATACTTTTCAAAGTGTTGTTGGTGTCCTTGCGTCGGCGTGCCCAATAATCGCTCATAGATGAGCGTCGCCTGTTGCAATCGCTTCGCTTCCACCTCCCACTTGATGTAGTTCTCCCACAGCCGATCTGAACGAAATTCCAAGCCACATGCCGCCAGCGATCGTTCAAACTGGGAGCGAATGTAGTCCTCGTCGTCGGGCTTTGTCGTGCGCACATAGGTGAGATAATGGATCCATAAGTCGACCGAGAGCGGAATGGCTTTCAATCCACGTTCAAACACCTTTTACAGAAACTCATTAGAAATGCGCTATATTTTAACATAATCGATGCTTTTTATTGACTGTGTTTTAATTAAAACATCATTATTATTAACGCGCGTATTGATTCAATCATTTACATAATATATATATACATATATCGTAAAGTCCTGGCATATAAAGTGCAAAATAATCGTTTATATTAGTTAGTAAATATTCTAGTTATATTCTGCACGTTTCTTAAACATTAACTTTTGAAATAGATTTTTATGGAAATTTTCTTCATTGATTTTCGGCATTTTCCATTAAACTATGTTATCCTCAAAATTGTTCAATAATAAATTTGATGGAAATTATTAAAGATGACAGAAAAAAATGCAAACATTTCTAGAGGCAAAGAAAAATCCATGAAAAATATATTGTATAAGAATTACGTGGAGTGAGTCAAACAATAATAAAAATAATGCGCTTTTATATACCGTTTTTTTTTTCAATTAAAAATAGATAAGAAAGTATTCGTATTTAGCGTTTTAATTAAAACTGGTGAATAAAAACGCATCGCATTCGGTATGTAAATGCAACCTGTAAATAATAATATTGATTAGATATAAATCATTATTGTATATATGTATGAATACGACCTAAATTATATGTACCGATCGTACAAGAGCATACTAATCCTTACATTGGTCTAGTAATCAGGAGGAGGTCTCCATCGTCGCGTACCGACTACTCCAAAACCAAAGAGCCCTTGCTCACTGATATAATCTGGTTAATTTTCAATTTTAAATATAATGTGTATATAATAATATACAAAACATGATAGTATCTCAATAAAAAATTAATTATAAAAACACCTATCCTAACATAATACAGACTTAAATAACATATAACAATAAGACTTTTACAAATATTAATATAAATTTTATAACAGCAGTTAGTGGAGCAGACTTCGCCGAGCTGTGGGGATTGCAAAATCATTACTAAGTTTATGTATTGTATATACCACATTATAATACATTTGCAAACAAAAAAACAAAACAAAAATGGTAATTTTATATATTTTATATAATCCATTCTATTTTTTTAATTCTGTATCAAATATGCTACGTACCTCTTCGCACTTTTTCTTGTTGCCTTTGCGCTTTTCGTAGTCGGCATATTTGCGCCAGTAGCCGTAACAATATGGATAGTGTGACAGGAATGCATCGTACGCCTCACGCGCCGCTTCCATATCATTCTATAAACAGAAATAAATACAAATAGAAAATATTTATTTAATATTATTTTCATTCTAAAAATTAAAGTGTTCCATACAAGTCAACGCGATTGCACTCTATTTTAACCCATGTTTATTTATCGGAATTTTCACATGAACTGCGGTTGGTGCTCAACGATGGCGATCCGTGTGGCGTTTTGGAGTGCGGTCAACGGGGCCACGGAAAAACGCAAAGAGGTTAGAGCTCGCAAGGAACAGATTTGCCAAATTCCAACTCAACTATCGCATATTTCATAGATTTTGTATCGTGGCCGAACAGCCACCGGTGGTCGTACCGACGAAAGCAGGTGACTTAAGGTGGCAACCTGTACATCGTATTGAAGCGCCGCCACGGAAAAACGCAAATTTGTCAAATTCAAATTCAACTATTACACATTGCATATATTTTAAATCATGACCGTGGGAACGGTCGGATCGCCGCCACGTCAGTTTATAGAACGTTTTAGTTGTACATATATTATTCAAAAGCGCAAGAAATTTAATAAAAAAATTGTGAAAATATGTTTAAAAAAGTGCAATTTTTCTACATATTCATTCATCATAAAAGATTATGAAATAGAAAGTGGATTTATTCTAAAAGCTAATTACACTTTAATAGCAAGGAAAAAAACTTAATTTCAGCTTCAAAGTAGAATAAATCAATTATACGATAATAATTATTACTAAAATTTTCCTATGTATTATTAATAGAAATGATTCTTACCTCCTGGTCGACATATTGCAGCAGATATGTCCATCCGGTAAAATCAGTGGGATCATCATTTACCGCTTTCCAGTATTTATCGAGTTCGGGCAGCTTTTTGGGTTTCTCCTGCAGCTCGCTCGCCTCTGTTTTTTCAATCAACGGTTTCTTGGCGGCGGCTTCACTTTCGGACGTCGGGGAGCCGGGATCGTAATCGCCTTGCTCTAGCTTCCGTTTCGTACCCTCCTTTTTGACTGTTTCTAACTCCTCCTCAGACACAACCTAACAATTATCATTAAAAAAAACTAGGCGAGTAATGAATCAACAACTTACCTCTGTGTCCGCTGGCAATTCGGCGCGTTTTGGTCCCGGTAGCTCCTCGTCGCTAACTTCTTCCGTTTCTGGTACTTTAACAGCTTGTACTGTGGGTAGTTCATCTTCAGATATATTTTCCGCATCCGGATCAGTATTTGATTGCATGGTCTTGCTCTCCCCATCTTCTAGCAATTCATTTCTAACGTCCGTTTCATTCGTGCTCTCATCGTTGCCGTTATTAATGTGTTCAACCTCAAATCCGCTGTTCGATTCGTTATTTTGC
Source organism: Adinopsis sp. GC000173 (assembly GCA_030264715.1). Lineage (NCBI taxonomy): Eukaryota > Metazoa > Arthropoda > Insecta > Coleoptera > Staphylinidae > Adinopsis > Adinopsis sp. GC000173. Next base: position 37,214 of record JARJDW010008205.1, on the reverse strand, counting down.
ACGTCCGATGAGCTTTCAGCGCCCTTGAACGAGTTGAAATCGTTCGTAACGCTGTTTGAGTCCTCCATCGGCACATCTATCTCTTCATCATGCAACGGATTCTCCATATCAGATGCCTCAACGGCATTATCACTCGCCTCATCAATTATTTCACTTTTACTCATTTTTTCACCGTCTGCTTCCTCGTCAAGCGCATTAATCGATTTTCTCTTTCCCCGGCGCGGTGTTGTTTTCGTCGGTTCGACAGGACTGCTACTGATAGTTCTACCCGATCGCGTCCTTCGTACCTCTATGTGAAATAACCTCATTAATGATAGCGAAAACAAGCGACCCGTTTATTTACATTTTCATAACAAATAGATAAACATTGGTGCTCACTTACCTGTTTCCACTTCTTCCATCACTCGATACGCTATCGTATTATATATTTGTTATTTTTTACGAAGAATAATTAACCGTTTTTCGTTTTATTTTTATTGCAACGCTAATGATGCATACACTTTAAACGCCAACTTGCGGCCATTTTGTAAATCAATAAGTCAAACAAACAAACGTTTTATGTTGGCAACACCACTTCAAAATCCGAAAGTAATAATCGTCAACATTTAAACTATTATATTAAATTTCTACAATTCTACATTATATATAAAACCAATTGCAATAAAATTGTTTTTATACTTAATCTTACTTATTTTTATTAAGAATATACGATACTGTGAGAAATTTATGAAAAATTTCCTTAAAAAATCAGAAAATTATTATCGCCAACCTAAAACTTTCGTATTAAATTTTGATAAGTTCTTCAATAATTATATAATTAATTACTAAATTAAGTTGTTTATATGTAATCTTACCTTTATTTATTGCAGTTAATCAATGTTCCGAGGTATATATATTGGATTAATGTGATAACTCAACCTAACCTCAAATTGGTGCCCACGGTGCTCACACACAAGTTGAAAATGTTATATCCAGCAAGTGGAACCGGTCAATTTAGCAAAGAAACCGCGAAAGTTATACGATTTGCGTATCATGGATGCACAAATCGTCCATTCTTTCATATCGTCGCCGCTGAGGTTATAATTTATACATCAATTATATTCGTTAATAAATTGTTTACTTATTTTAGACGAAAGAAGATGCCAAGGGACCGGTGATAGAACAGCTAGGCACCTATGATCCCATGCCAAATCAATATAACGAGAAGTTGGTGTCGTTGAATTTGGAACGAATTCGATACTGGATCGGAAATGGAGCTGATATTACAAGGCCCGTTGCACAATTATTAGGTATAGTTTGTTGAACGTGTTATTGAGAGTGGTAATGCAATTTGGAATTTGAGTAGGACTGTCCGGTTTGCTGCCAATACATCCAACAAGCTATATGGAAGCTTGGCGAAATCGACAGAAGTTGGAGAAGTTGGCGGAGGAGGCAAAAGCAAAACCAGAGGAAACGAGCTAAAGAACTGTGTAAATAGATTGAATTAGTTATTTTGTAAGTTAAATTAAAACATTTTTAGTACCAATTAAGTATTTATTCCAAGTTGTAATGCTTTTAAAATAATTTATCCTTTTTTATTCATATGCAAATTGGCAATTTGATCGTAAAATCAAATTGGCTTAAAAAAGAAATGCAGGATATTATTGTAATTTTACATTTGATCAAATCTATTAAAGTTGTTGTGAATAGTTCCAACCAGATAAATGGCAGTGTAGCGAAATCTTCAGAAACTTGCAAAATTAGTGAAGGAGGCTAAGGTTGACATGCTACTAAGATCGCTACTTGTATCATAGATAAAGATATCCAGGAAAATAAACAAACATATGTATTTGTATGGGATCACACATAGTAAGACTTTTGAGGAGATATGTTGATTTTGTTGTCGTGGTTCTTCTGGCGCCACTTAGTACCCTTACTATGTGCGAATTTTGCGCAGCCTAAAGCATAATAGTAGGAAGCCAAGTAACGTATTTCCTATATATACGAAATTCATATAAGCTTGAGTAATTGGCGAAGGAAGCAAAAGGAAAATCGAATGAAATGAGGGTGTTGTATGAATGTTTGCTGTAACCGTTACTAGATGGCACTTGAATCGCTTGATTGTATACAGATTTAATAGTACAAATCCATTACAAAGCCACAAGATTGAGTTATCACAATAAATCATCTACAAACAGATAGATATTTACAAAATAAACCGATGACTATCGGTAAATTAATGCTGACGCTAAATGTAAACATTTTAGTGAAATTAAATTTATTAAAACGCAGTTTCATTACTAATTGTTGCTAATCAATATTTTTAAGGCGCATTGAGGATTCCAGTTATTAAAAACATAGCACGCAATGATAAATTTTGTGCAACCGCTCAGAAAGAAATTTTGAAGCTGGAGAGCAAAATGAAAGATTTTTTGAATTGAATAAGTAAAATGTGTAAAAAAATATTATTCTCATATGAGGCACTTTCAAAGCTATAACTTGATTATGAGCTTAAGAATAATTCCGTCACTGCTTAAACCTTCATCATGTTTCCTTATCTTCTTTATCATGCAAATAATGTTACCAAAAAAGAAATAGAATTGCTTAGCGGAATCGTCATAAGTTGAACAAATTGAAGAAAGTGAATTATTATTTAAATGAATTGCCTAAATAGATAGATTTAGGAATTTTTCTGAGTGAAATGAAAACATTTTTAGGTATCAAATATAGTATTTATTCGAGTTGTTGATATTGTTGTTATTATCATTGAAAACAAGTTGTTTAATTTTGCATTAAGACAGGTATCTGAATACAGCTTTTTGGTTTGCATCCAACGCATCCAGCTAGCCATACGGAAGTATGATGAGATCGTAGCAGTCGTGGCAATTTGACGGAGTGGGCTAAAGCAAAAGCGGAGGAAGCGTGTTAATAAATTGCCTAAATACATTTAATGCAGCGTTTTCAAGTTACAAGTATAGGGTATTCCACTTGGGGGCAGTACATTTACGTCAGTAACGTACTCCCTAAGGCTGAGAACATGGTGAGCGCGTTAAGCATCGCGCACGGAAGTTCTCGTAGTTAGAAATGTATGTACTTGGTTTTTAGACAGCTTTTGAGAAACTTTGAGAAAGTTTATTGCGCTGCCGAGCGCATCTTCAAGTACTACCCCCTATTACTACTAACTAGAACTTCCGTGCTCGATGCTTGATGTCCTCACTATGTTCTTAGCCTAAAGGTACCCACATAGTGAAGCGACAAGCATCAAGGATAAAATTTAGAGATGTGCTCAATTTTAAGCCAGTTTTGGAATGCGTATATTTTTATTGGTCGCGCCTCAAGTTTATTATGCTGCATTAAAATTGAGCAGATCTCCAACTATCCCTATTACCTACCAAAACTTTTATCCTCGATGCTTATTCCTTGAGTATGTGGGTGAGCGCCCTTACGGTGTATATTTGGAGCAATTTTTACACCATGGTAGTAGGCGGTGTAGATACATACTCCACTGTCAAACTTATCAAATCAGCCAATTCTGAAGTATAAAGTTATCGGGTATGCACTGTTCTACTGCTCCGTTCCGGGGTAGTGTATGACATTGCGGACATTGCATTTCTTGACAGGGCAATTCCACTACACCGGAGTAGTAACTTGTAAACGCTATAACTTAAATTACACCAAACTTTTATTTTATCAAGAGTGCGATAATTTAACGTCAATTTCCGTGTATGTGACACTAATCATGAATATAAAATATTAATCAATATCAAGCGTCCGTTTATAAAAAAACTATCGACCAACAACCACAAAACGTACAGGAAAACCGGAAGTGATCATTTGGTTAGTTGTTTTTTTCATTAAAATCAAGTTGTTGTGAAAAAATAAATAAAAATTAAAGAAATGAAAGATAATTATACAGGCACAGGAAATGCGTTTGACCGCATCACATACATCTTATACACTACAGCTATTTCTAGCCTAGAATTTGAACGAGACAAAAAAATAATTAAAAACGTTGCGAATTAAAATCACAGCAGGCGATAATTGTGAATTTGGCAGCGGCAAGGGAAATCATAAATAATCAACACAACTGACATTTATTTAATAATAATAATAAATATAGAATTGTCTTTATTAAAACAACACCTATTTTAAGAACAACATTCAACAAGCGCTTGTCGTTTGTATGTATGTATGTAATCTATCTAACAGTCTAAAATATGTGCTCTTTTTCAAAAATAGTATTATTGTATATCATATATAGTATTGTATCGTAGAAATATTCAACAAACATACCTTGTACAAGTACATAAATTTACAAAAAAAGATAGAAGAAAGACTGGATGTTTAAAATTACCCCCCTAACCCCATCACAATTAAAAATACGAAAAAAAAAAGATTTTTTTTGTTTAAAAAATGGCAACTCGCATCAACAAATGGCTCATCCTCATCACTCATTCATCCTTCATCAACGTTTTGGTCGCTGTAACACACAAAAGGCATTTCACATTCAATTTATAAATTGTACATAATATTTTTATTATTATCCTAAAGACAACACAAAAATATTTAACTATATTCTAATAGGTCGGGGCCCCTGGTGCTGGATTCGCGGCGGCTTTGCGATTGTGACTGGAACGCTGCTTTAAAATATTGTACATTGCATAGTTTTTGATTGATTTGACTGACGACTGTGGCTAGTCAATTAGAGACCCTCTCCCAAATTTTTGAAGCTTCAATATTTCTACATATGTGACATTTCTATAATATAATATAATGACTGACATTTACAAACAAAATAATGATAATGATTATATTTCATAATTTTTCATTGAAGCTTCAAAAAACCATTAATTTTCGGCACTTGAGTGTTCCATAATCTCGAATGGTCAAATAAAAAACATGAATTTTTGGGGTTCGATTGGCATATGACAAGGGAATTGAAATGAGATTCGTTCACATTTAATACAAACCTTCTTTGACTTTATTGATGGTGTTATCAACTTCCTGGTGGTATGTCAGGAAATTTGGAAGAATAATCTTTTTGTAGATAATCATTGAGCCGTTCAATTCGGTTGGAATCATTAGCCATACCATAAAGATGCACTAAAAATAAAATAAGATATTTTTTTGTGTGTGTGAAGTGTATCTTTTTTAATTAATTATAAAAATTGAGTGTAGGTTTAAGTGCCAAGAAACTTTTTTTTCATGCAATAATTGCCAAGTGGCAAAACTACGTGCGCGTATAAATAGATTATTACTTCGATGCTCTTCTTAGAATTAGAAAAGCGCGACAATTGTTATTTTCTGCATTCTACGCGAGCGCCGCGAGGATTCCTTTTACATTTTTACATATTTTTTTTACATTTCAATTACATATTTCGCTCCTGTCAAATATGATATTTTCGATATGAATTGTCCTAATAATTAACATATTTTGATAATTCAAATTCCAATGCCAATAAATCATTATCTAATTTAGCGAAATATTTTTATGCATCGTCACATGAAAAAATGCTATTTTTGTAAGCCCGGTGTGTGATAATAACAGTGATTTGATGAAATTCATCAACGACATCCGACAAACAAATAAATAATAAATAAAAATCTATCATTCGAGCAAAGTTCATTCGTTTTGCATTTTTAATCTTTCATTATCGTTTGAATTAATCAACGTTTATGTAAGAGAAGAATATACTAACTTTGGCAAGCCAATAAAGCGGTATCCACCCGGTGATGATGTCGGTGAAAAATTCAACTATGCTAAACACAGCGAATACCACCCAGTACGTTAGCCATTTCTTATCGTCGTCGGTGCGTTTCGTTTCCAGCGCGTGAATCGATGCATAGGCTGGATAGGCAAAACCAACAAAGTTGCAGACCAACTGTGCCGCAAAGCCGAAAATCAGCCACAGTGCAATAATTGCCACACCGCCTAAAAAAAATTAAAAATTACACAATATATAATTATTATCACCCAACTTTTTGCGATAGCTTATCAAATATACTAATTTTAAATCTGTCTGTCTTACCTAGAAATAGGTATGAACGTTTTAAGCCGGTTAATTCTTCGAGTTTGCGGAACGCCTGGCCCCACGGTTTATTATCATCGTATAATGCCGTTTCGATTTGCTCTTTGAGTTCTAATAATTTAGCAGCCATTTCGGATGGAATCTTTTTTAGATCTTTTTTACGTAAATTTATGTTGCGACATGTACCGCACGATACCTGTCTTTGTACTGCAAATTTTCAAGGCACTCGGAGCAATTTTAGGTTAATAAACTCCATTGCTACCACTTGAACTTTGAACAACTATTAGCGCCATTTTTTATTAACTACAAACTTTCGCTGTCAATTCATAGATGTCACTAAACTTTTAACCTAAATATGCAATAAATTGTTTTAAAAAATACACAGTTTCTATTATTATTTTTACAATAATCTAACAGTTACTTTAAATTTGAAGATTTTATCGATTTTCTAATTTTTCCGTCTGTTACTAAATTGTAAAATAAAATTCCCTATAATTCCTCATAGACTGTCATTATTTTCACAGCTAACTAGCCATTACTCGTTACCTAATCGTTCTAAAAGAATAAACCCTAAAGTAAGTGCCCAATGCGAATTTAATCATCAGCTAATCGTGCTTTTTGCAGAAAAATGTTCGCTGTAAGAAATCTGACCCGTGCTATGCCACAAGCTAAGGCAGCAATTGCTGGCCGTGGTATGTCCACCGTCGTTTCTGGTCCACCAAGGAACAAAGTTAGTTTCATGGAATTTGTCGGACACAGCACCCTTATGATCGCATGCTGGTTCGCTGTCCCCACATGGGTACTGGTTAACATTAGAGCTTACAGAGGACAAGCGTAAAATGTTTATTTAATTGGTAGAATTACTTGTATAATGTATGTTAATAGCTAAATTAAACAAAAAAAAAATAAAATAAAATAACAGCAGTTTATTTGTTTGAATTTGATAATATAGCAATAAATCCTATAAATGTGCAAGGAAAAGTTGATTTAATTAAATTCGCGGAAACTACGATGTATTATTTTTAGATTAAATGAAACGTTAGGCCTGTTGGGATACGACCAATATAGAAAATAATTAAACTTTCAATTTATCTTTTAAAAAATTGTTTATTTGCATTTATATTTAAAAGAAACGTTTTTGATAATTAATGATATTAAAAATATTGTAATTAATAAAAAAGCGTTTTTGATGAAATAAATAATGTTACCCGAATTGCGTAGTCTGGTGTATTGCCAACTGAACGAATTGAACGGAAATATCAGTTAAATAATTAAGTTAACGTGATTATTAATAGTTATTCTAACCCCAAAATAGCATAAAGGTGATAACTTAATGTTTGAAATTAAATTGCAATGAGGTTGTTTAATATCGCCGAATATTAGTGTACATTTCCGCAATAAATTGGTAACGCTTCGACTAGCCACCATTTTGAAATTTAGTTTGGTGAATTTGCCGGTTGTTGTTGGTGGCGTCATTATTAAAAAAACAAGAAAATAATATAATTTATAGTAAAATATTAATAGAAACTACTAATTAAGTAAGTAAATAGCAATGTTAATACTATATTTTATTAAAATCAAGTCATAGATTGATCGAATGCGTACGTATTACATGTGAAAAATGTGTTTTCTACAATTTGACATCGTTTAAGGTTATGGCGGACAATGAAGATTTAGGTTTAGGTACGGAAGATCAATTAGACGCGCTGGACGATACGAACGGCATAACTGAAGAATCGTTGCTAAATACAACGGACGGCGATGGCGCTGGGGATAACGATCCCGAGTTGGAGGCGATAAAGGCGCGCGTACGCGAGATGGAGGAGGAGGCGTTGAAGCTGAAGCAGCTCCAAACCGAGGTGGATAAGCAGATGAATATGGGTAGCCCTCCAGGTCTTAGTACGTACACGAATATATATCATCTCACAAACATATTGTTCTAATCTGCTTTGCCATTTCTCACCATTTAGCTAGTCCGTTAAATATGTCTCTCGAGGAGAAGATGGAAGTGGATAATAGAAGCATTTATGTAGGGAACGTCGATTATGGTGCGACCGCTGAGGAACTAGAACAACACTTTCATGGTTGCGGTTCAATCAATAGAGTAACGATATTGTGTAATAAATTTGATGGACATCCAAAAGGTTTTGCGTATATTGAGTTTGGTGATAGAGATTCAGTACAAACGGCGATGGCGATGGACGATTCACTATTTCGCGGAAGACAAATTAAAGTACTTATAATTTTTCATTTTTATGTAGAGTTTAGTAGATCGAAATTTATTTGGAGTTTATTCATATTTGGTATTCCAAATTGCAAAACATATTAATCGATCAAACGTATTTATTTACACTACATTGATTATTTTAACAATGCAATTTTTTTATTGCTGTAATTTGATGACTGCGAGTATATTTATTTCCATTCAACAATATTTATTTATGCAAATCAAAGAATGGGCTATAAAACTTTACACGTTTCAAAATAACGTTAAATAAAAAAAGAAATAAATCAAAAACTTTCGAGCCTGGGAAATTTCCCTAATTAGCCATTAAAATTGCGCTATTATCGCGAAATTCGAATTACATGCAGGATCTCTTAGCATATGAAACTGATAAAACAAAATTAATCGCACGTGCTCGAAATTAATAAGCGTAATAAAAAATTATAACAATAAGGCAGTAAATCATTGATATGAAGATTGTTCTATTAATTAATAGCGGTTATTAATTAAGGAAATACGATTTGGCATTAAAACGTACCCGCAACGAATCGCTAATTGATTTTTTTGGGAATTCCAACGTTTGAATGCATAATCGTCAAGTGCTTTAAAAATAAATCAAACACATGCTCATCAACTTGAAAGTGATGGTTGCTGAAGGCTATATTTATTATACATTGCTTTTATAATTAAAATAAGTAAATTCAATCATTTATTAACAACGAGGATCGGTTAGGTCATACTTGCTTTGCTTCAAACTTTATTCCATCAAATTGCAACTCTGAATTAATCCGGAATTGATTTTGTAATGAACCGTACTTGTATTTAAAATCTGAATTGACTCGGGGTATCAGTTCGTAATTCTATCAATTACAATGTTTGTGGAAATCCATGCTTATATACATCGTCCTATAACTTACATAAATTCTGTCTTACATCATACTGTCATACAATCAATAGCATGACATAAGTTCGTGAAAAATATTTGTTTTCGAAAGGGAATTGTTTTTTTACAGAATCAATTAACTAGCAAGATTCTAAATCAGCTCCGAACTATTATTTTATTTTTCCAATCACATCTGACGAATTCTGAACTGATTCCAAACTAAAATCAGTCCCTTTTCGAAATATATTTTCCTTACTGTTGTGACGTTCAATTTATGACATAGCTGACAGTTTTATTTACTTCATAAAATAATATGTACAAGGTTTTTTACAATGTATAAAATGCTTAAAATAATTCCTTTCCGGACTGTTGTAGAAGAGTACAAGACGGTGTATATAAACGTAAGTTTTCCTAATATAATAAATACAATTTGATATCGAAGAGGAAAGTTAAAAATCATTAAAAGTAAAAAAATATTTCAGTTTTGAATTGTATGTTCAGTGTTAGCCCACACTCCATTTGTATTTTAATAATATTTGTTTATCTTATGACTAAAGACGTTAGTTAATATATTTGCATAGTAGTGATATTGCGGACCAGACAGGCGAATTTAATAAATGTCAAATTGTACAAAAATTCAAACCAATACAAGGACATATTGAATAAGGTGCCCTTAAATTAATAACTTGGTGTTGACCTTGTTTGGTTCGTATTTCATTAAATTAATTAGTTTAATTTGTGGTTTTTGCCAATTTGTTATTTGTTAAGCTTGTGCTGATGATTTGGTTTCTAATTCGTGTTTATTTCAATAACTCATCATTTATACAAGCAATTTCTGGGTTTAATTATTACTATTTAATGTGTTGTTATGTAATAACGTTTGATTAATTATCTTGTAACGTCTGGTAGCGTCTGTCACCTAACGGTGATTATATCAAATTAATTATTTAGCTAATTTGTGTATACAAAAAAAAGCCGATTTGTAATTGCTGATTGATGGAGAGATAAAACTCGTTCAATAAGCAATTGCTTTTGCTGTAGTAGAGAGAAATAAGTTACGTAATGGATGCGATTGTTTTATTATTGCAGGATGATAAATTACAGTTGTTTTTATGTGTGTTGTTGTAGGTAATGCCAAAGCGAACAAATCGACCGGGATTGTCGACCACAAATCGTGCGCCGCGAGGACGTGCAGCATTCCGTGGCAGTAGAGGAATACCGCGCGGCGGTTTCGGTACCGGATTTAGACCTGTCAGAAGGTTAAGGTAAATCCCAATCTGAAATCTTTAATCTTTCATAAATTAGAGTCATCCACGTAAGAACAATATATGCCTGGCAGATAAAATAAAATGGCCGTCACTTACTATAAATGTGCATATGGAGCAATTCAATATATGGGTATACATTTAAAATATTTAACAATTATTATACTTCTATAAAATATCATAAAAATATCACTACTACTACTACTACTACTTATTGCACCATACATTGATGAAAGGTATGCAATCCAATTTGTCAAAGTGACAACTTCTTTGTATATAAATATCATTTCTAATACAGTAATATCTCGTTTAACGTTAGGGATGTGTTCCTCAAGAACATTACGTTAACGGAGGAAGAAATAGCACGCAAAGGATAGGGAGAGGTTGCGGTATAAGTTAAGACGCTGGCTATTACGTGTACTGTATGTGATTAAATCGTATTGAAATGTTGTTTTAAGACTGTACCCATGGCCGGATGAAGCTAGTGCGGGAAGGCCTGGTTCAAGAATTTTTTTTAAATCATTTTTTTTATATGAACTATATAGTTTTAAATTTTGTATAATTATTTTTTTCATACATTTAAATCATTTTTTGTCTTATAAAAATTGACACAGAAATATAACACCATTTATATGATCAGCACTCGGTCGCAAATATTTTATTTTCATATAAAATACATAGTTATAATGGGTTTAATCCGTTTTACTCCTGTCCTGACTGTACCTGTCAATTTCGCCCGCAACTACATGCACATATGAAGCTTATGGACAAAGATACTTCTAGTTTTCACTCATAGATATATTATACTACTAGAGTGCACACTTCCTTGGGACGATGTTGGTAAAAAGATGCTAGCCGATAAATTTGCAACCCAACATATATAATTGCCACTTTGCAGCAAGGACTGAATATGTCAAATAAACAATCAATCTTCATTTATATATAGCATGCTAAATTACTTGTTCAATCCTATTGAAATTTTAATATAAACTGTTTTATTTTCTATATTATCAAGTACTAGAAAGAATGCATTTATCGAAAAATGATTCATTGCGAACGGATATACTCGCAACCCAATATACATTTTGTAGTAGGAACTATTGTTCAACATTCGTTGATATAGATTTTATACATGCAGTGTGTACTCCAGTAGTATTATATATCACTGTTTTTACTAAATGTATAACCAACTTTAACATTTTTCATATATGAATTACAGCATTAAAAAATGACTTTATAGCGACTGGTCTAACATTTTTTTGCCATTCAATCGTGATTAACGTGTCGTTCGAAAATGACGTTATTAAAGATATTACTGTATGTTTTCATTGGAAATATTGGCGTAGTTTTATGCTGCAGTAGGATATTGACGTGGGCTCTGCCAGTTAAAACTTTCCATCTTACTCTACAAGTCCGGCATATGTTGTTCTTGCTCATCAATAACATCACATAAATAAAATACAAAACGAATTTTAAATGATTTAATTTTACAGAGGTTATGCACGAAGAGGTGCCTATTATTATGCATCGCCGTATTAAAATCCATCATCCAAAATCTACAAATTACAAAAAAAACACACATGAAGAAGAGGAGGCAAAACAGAAAAAAACGAATAAACATACAAAAAAATAAAATAAAAATACTTAATACTGTGCGTGTATGTGTGTGACATAAACAACAGTCCACCTTCTAAATCTTCCTCAGTGCAGGTTTTTATGCCTTTCACTGTTTATTAATTAATTAACAATATATTTTTTACACATTACCAAACATACAAGACAAACATAATTTACATTTTGATGGTTGATAAACAAAAAAAAAAAAACAAAATTATATTGTAGATTTTTGCTGAATATTTAGATTTTTGAACAACGGACAATTTTGCATATTAAAAATAATAGTTTTTAAGATTAAACAAACAAACAAACAAAAATTTAAGGAAAAAAAACACAAAAAAATAAAATGTTTTAATTTTATGAGAATCGTTACGGTTCTCTGTGATTGATGCATGTATGGGTTATGTGTGTGGATATCGTTTTCTTTTTCACAAATTGATTTTTTTTATTCAATGAATGAATTTTTAGTTATTTTATTATAATAATAATGATGATGTTGATTGGTAAACACTATTCAGCTGCGTGTGCGATGTTTCTTGACCATAGGGGAACAATGCACTCGAGGGCAATTTATTTGTTTTTTAATTAATTAATTAACTGTTTTATTTTGTTAATTGAACTTTATAATTTTTTATGTGTGAATAAGCTTACAGGTACAACCTATCATCTCTGCTCATTGCTGGGTTCTACTTTATTAAACAAAAAATATGAATATATTACTAAAAAAAATAATAGCTAAAAAAATGTGTAGATGATGAAAAGGCAAAAAAATAAGAAAACAGCACTTTTTGTTCATTTTTTGATTTAACTTGTAAAAGAAAAAATAAATTGAGAAAAGAAACGCAAGATTTTCGATGACGTTGACGACAAAAAAATCATAAAACAAAATAAATTGCCATTTGTATTTAATAAATTGAATTAATAAAAAAGGAAAATGAGATGAAAAATATACATAATAATAAATAATAGATTTTTTTTGCTACTTTAGATTGTTTTATTCGCAGTGACCACCCAATGTCTACAACAGTCGGGCTGATTTCAATTCACCGTTGGTCAATCTAAAACAATTTTTTTATTTTCAGCCGAATCGAATGCGAGTGTCGTCTCATTTTTATTGATTAACCACATAAACCCTGAAACTTCCTTTAAAACCTAATTTCTCAAAATTTCCAATATTTTGAAGTAAAACATTTATTTGAAAATATGCAAAATACAATAGATTTGTTTAGTAGTTAGTAATTTTCATTTATTTTGTTTACAAAACTATAAAATTAATGCTGCAACCGCATTATTTTAGATTCATGTATAAAAGTTTACTGCGTATTGAAATTTTTGGTAAATAAAATGAAACTGGTGTGACCTTGCAAAACACCCACTTAACTTGAATTTTTGTTGCATCTGCTTGTTGCTTACATTGATAAGATGACAAGCTGAATCATACCACATTTACGTGAAGGTTTATTGTATTTCAGAGCGATAACAATAAAGTAGTTTTTTATGAAACGAACACGGTGACTGAAGTTTTCGAGGTGAAATGCAATGAAATTATTAATTCAATTAATACGGTATTTATTAATACAGTGGACTCGCACATAATTTTCATTACTTGCATTAAAGGGCAGATAATCTAAAGCAGCAAAAGTTAAATAAGAAAAACCATAAGTCGTTTAGTCTTCATGGGGAATCAATAGGCGTTCACACTCAGACTACGTAATCATTACACAAGGGTGCATCTCTTATACCAATCTACAACTGATTGTACCATTTTTTTATATTTATCACTAAACCATTTTTATTGCATTTTAATGAAAAATTTTTCATGACTGTAAGAATAAGAGATGATTTTTATTCGCGATGACGATTACGCCCGTTGTCCACTCCAATACTTGACCAGCAGTTAATGTGATAAGAAAATGTTGCATGTTTGTTTATTATTCTGAGGGCTTACTGGTACCTTACTTCTCTCGTACGCATTGTCCTATTTTATGTGAAATTTTATTTATTACAGTTTGAAGATATATTTATTAATGGTATTTCTTCGCAGTATTCACTATATTTACCGTCCAGGTAGATATATTTTTAGTAAACTCTCAGAGGGATTTGCATTATTGTTATCCAAAATCTCTATGATGAATGAGAGTAATTTAATCATTTTTTATTACTACTACATGTTAAAAATGTGAATATGTGAATTTAAATTTAATATTTTTGTAAAATTACAACAAGATAATTTTTACTTAGGTCAGTAAGTAAAATTAAGATTTCAAATGACGTTTTTTATAGTGCCGTGCGACTAATATGTTTATAAAAAATTTAGGGATAAGCTAACAAAATGGAACTTTACAGAACAATCGAAAATAATTTCCGATATTTTTCCTCTTAAAACCACGCTCGTGCGAAATATTTATGAAGATATATGTAATGGGTTTTTATCATTTTCAACATATTTTTTCCGGTTATATAATTTAATGTGTATTTCGATACTTTATAAACGCGCTATGTCAAGGCCTTGTGCGCGCTAATTACTCGTGCATATTTGCATAATTGCACCGACAATTTGCTTCGACCTGGCAGGCTGTTGTGTGTTCGAATCACTTAGATAGAAAATCCATATCAAAATCATTTATTCTTATTTTGTTGCGCAATTCCGACTTAAATTCTTGCAGCAAGTAAACAAGCAAGTTAATAGTAAGCATTTGTTCAAATTGGAAAAAATGGTAACAAACAAACACCAATTAGTGACGCGATTCTAATTTCTATTACAACATACTACAGTCATCTCAAAAGTAAACGTTTCATAATTATGTCACTTAATATTGTTGAATGCTTAATTTTTCTAAATTATTCGAATTGATACTGCGATGTCACTGTCATACCTAGTTAGTTAGTGTTAGGTACTTTTTGGATCTAAATTAATTGGTCCAGGCCTAGGGGAAGTAGAAAATTATTTATAGTCCAATTGTTAATTGACGAGAGATTATCGCACATATTTAGGAAGACTTGCGTAAAAATCACATACTTCAATGCCCTCTTTTTTGGTTTCTTAACGTTCCAAAGTAACACTACTAATTTCCATTGATATTAGCCTGACATCCCTACATCCACTAAATAGCTTTCTTAGGAACCTTCAGTAATAAATAGTGCCTTGTTTAATCATTACACATGTTTTCTTCGGCTGGACTGCTCTATTTTTTGATAACAAAATTGCGGTTGTTACTTCGGGAACGTCAGGAAAGTAAAATGCAAAGAGTATTTAGTTTTACGCTTGTTTTCCTAAACATTAGCGATTGTCTTTTGCTCTATTCTTTTCCTTATTACTTTTTGTGTGTGACAGATTAAGAATTAAGAAGTTTATATGGAATTATGAAAACTCAGTGTCTATAAACTTGCAAGCATAGAATGAAATGCAAAACTTAACTTATAAATAAATGAGGAGTTAGTATCATGGGACTATTCTTTTACGTTTTATGGGAAGACCTGAAGGCCATTGGGGTCAATTCGAGGATCTTCAAATATTAAAGAATAATGTATTTAATCTTTATGCAATGTTGTTTTTAATACATTTACAAATGAATATTAAGCATAGTTAATATCAATTCTATGAAAATTCAAAGCCTACTTCTACTTGAATATGAATTTTTATACTTCTAACGACAGGCAAATTTGTAGTGATTGCTTTCATTGCTTGATGAGTTTCTAATTCATTGGATTATGAATAAGCAACAAATCCAGCACGATGAGTTAAACTTATAATCAACAATTGTTTTCTAGTAATTGTTAATTTTACTTATTTTTAACCGTAGCTCGAAATACGTATAGATAAAATCGTGCATTTTTTTGTAAAATTCTACAATTAACTTCATTTAAGTAAAATTTGACATTAAACCTAAGGTGAACATATTTTTTTACATATTTTTAATTCTTTAAATCAAAGCGAAAACCATTTTAATAACTCACCTGTTGAAGCCAACTATTCATCAAGTAAATAATTTATTATCGCATTGTGTGTGTGTGTAGTAAAAAAAATGGTGACAACAAATTACTTAATGGCCATGTCATTACGCTAATTGTACAATAACAATATATCAACTCATTTCAATGGAATTTCACACGACTTTTGTGCCAAAACAAATCCCATTTTTTCTATAATTAAAGCATAATGACGATAATCTCGCACAATTTTCTAGCGACAGCAAGAGAGATAGGTTTTTGAAAGTGTGCGATGCAGTGCGCTTCGATTATCTTTTTCACTATTTGGAAAATCAAGCAAACGAGTAGTTTCGGAAACGACGCGATGGCTGTGTGTGTGCAATTAAATTGGCATTAAACCGAAGCTGTTATTAATCATTAGCGCGCAATAAAGCAACATAAACGTGGTGATGATGGGTATATGATCGAAGTGTGCCATGCAATGTTTGGAAAGAACTACGAAATTTCTTTGGATTTTCGTTATTTTTTCAAAAGAACGCGTACTTATGGTTGCATTTTGTAATGATATTTGTTGCTCATACTTCTTATTTAATCTCAAACTTTAAATTTTTGGCGGATAATCGTATAATATTTACACAAATTTAATAAACTATGAAGTTTTTCCGAGATATAAATAAGCAAACAATGCAAAATTTGTTATTTTTTACTTACCAAACGAACATTTTATATATTTAATGCCGATTTTTGAATCAAGCAGTTATATTTTTAGTAATTATAAAAATTATAAAGATAAAGATTTTTACTAGTTCGTCATCGATGAAATAATAGACTACAGAAACTTTCAAACTACATAAAAAGGACAGAAAATTTGACGTTTGGTAATAAATATAAAAGCAGTTCAAAAATGTTCTATAAACGATATACTATGATACCAAAATTGTTCTATCACTAACATCAAATTTGTGGCATTTCTTTCTTTATATAATCCAATACAGGCACTAACATCAAGTGCGTAGCTAAATAAATTTTCTGTCCCTTTGCAAATCGGAATGGAAAAATTTGAATTTTTAGCAGTTTATTTTAAATTCGAAATAAATTCTAATATTGGACGGTGTTATGTATCAAAGACTAGTTCCAGAGATAAAGGACACAGTTCTGATACTCTGTACCCAAATGATTCAAGATGATGAGATATTAGTGTCATAAAATGCCTGATTTCGTATTTAATAGTATCCCTTAATTTTTTATATAATACCATCTAATTTAACTTAAAACTTTTTTAAAACATTATTTTTTAAATTTTTAGCAAAATTGCTTGTAAAGCGAAAAAAAATCATTTGTCGAACCACCCTATCACAAATGTCAAAAATGACATATTCAATATTTTCATAAAATTTTTAAATTATAGGAACCAGCGTAAGTGCGCAGCTGAATATTCACCTTCTCTCCCATTGCAAGCCGGAAGGAAACAATTGCGGATTTTGTGCGTTTACCTTGCTTTTGCCTGGCCTGTTCAAAAAATACAAAAAAAAACGTTCAAGGTTTGCAATTAAAAAACAAACCGGGCTAAAAATAGCAACCGTAGATGATTATTATTATGTATATGTGTGTGTGTGTGTGTGTGTGTATTTTTTTCTCACACACACACACATATACAAAAGTAAGTAATTAATTCGAAACAGAAAATTGGAAAGTTATGCAATTAGCGTTCGGTTCGATTTTTTTAGGTGGCTTGGATCAATGAAATATCTAAGCGCGCGTGTGTCAATACGCATTAACATAATGTGATTAATCAATATTTGGAGCAAATTAATTTGGTGTAGTAAGGCTTCGTTTTATTTTTGAGGTTATTGGAAAGGTTTTTTTTTCGCTTAAAAATTGACCAATTTTGGATGAAATCAATTAAAAATGTTGACGGTATGAAAATTTGACTTTCTAAATGCAAGGGGAAAATATTGGTGCGGTGGTGACGGGATGACTTTGAGAAATTTTGCGTTAGCAACAGGAACAAAAATACATTTAAAATAATAACGCACCTGATAAGACTAGAATGTGCATTAACATTTTTTATTATACCTACAACTGCATGATTTTATTTCATTTTTATGCTAAATAGTTTTTACACTACTCGTAAATGTTTTCTTTCTAATTATTCGCATTTTTTTACAATTAGCATTCAAAATTGGCAAAATAAACAGAATTTTTTACTTAAAATCATAATTGAATTAAGAATAATTTTAAGAAAGCATAAAAACTAGCTCAATCCCCCAAAGAAAAGGAATTTTTGGTTCCGCCCGGGTTCGAACCGGGGACCTTCTGCGTGTGAAGCAGATGTGATAACCACTACACTACGGAACCCTTGTTGTAATATGATCTATTGCTTGGAATGGATATTTCCAGTTTTAGATTCCAAATCAATACAAGGTATTGTGATCGCAACAAATTTGAACTTTGGAGGATTACGAATTGGGATTTCCTGATTTAAAAAAGTAATTTTTAATAAATATCTGTCGGTTGGTCGATCTGTCCGCAATTTTCTTTTTTTATAACTAAGTTTAAGTTAAAGTTGATGTTTAGATCGGTAACAAAACGAATAGAAAATTGGTAAGTACATTTTCAAGTTTCTTAGAACAGTAAGTAGACATTTTCAGGTTTTTATTTATCACAATAAAAGATTTGTAGGAGTTTGTTTGAGTAAAGTAATTATTCTGGAAAATTTTCAGATGATATTGGTATATAATTAAAACGGAATAGAATGTTTGTGGCGTTTGATGACTAAAAATTGGATATAAAATACTCCAAACCAAGTTATGTACATTAAAACCAAAATTGTAAATAGATTTAACAATTGGCAAATAAATGCGAAATGACAAAAAGGATGTCGATCAATTGTACTAGATACGATAAGAAGAAAAAATGAAATTCAACCGCAAACTGGCGTTAACGCAAAAAATCAGCAACAATGAACCTAGCAACAACAACAATAAAGGACAATTCATTGCGCGCTACAAAAATGATTTTCACTAAATTTATTCAAAATCACAATGTAGTAAAAAGCAAAACTAGATAACAGGAAAATTCAAAATTTTAATGGAAAACATTCCAACAAGAAACGTCAATGTAATTGATTGTGGACATTTTTTCTGGGTGAAACTCGAAAATAAAATAAATAATCACATTAGCCGCAAATTTGTTATCAAGCACGATTTGAAAATAAAACATGTAAAAAAACCAAGAAAAGTGATTATTTATTTACCCAAGTAACGTGAAATTTGACATGTGTGCGCCAAATAATGAATCAGAATCAGAAAAAAAGTTGTCGTATGTAGGAAACGAATTGAATTGAAGTATAAAGCAGCCAAAATTTCTTGCAAGATAGAACAGTTAAAACGTTTGATATGGGTTTTTATTGAAATTTGTGATATATTTGCATTAAAGTTATCAAACAAATTCAAAAATTCGGTGAAGACAATGAATATCATCGATTTCGTATTGGTTTGCGGTTGAGTGGATGATACGGCATGGCTATCGATAGAGTCAGTTCGATGGGCTTCTGCATCGTCACTACTAGCATGCGCCTTTTGTGCTGATGCTGGACGATTTATTCATGGTCTTCCAAAGAAATAGGTTTTCACAGCCTTTACTGGTCTTGACTGCGACATATTTGGCGTCAGAAGATTCGCTCGGGATGGGGGTAAAAGATGGAAATAATATATTGTAATAAAATCAGCAATAAATAAAAAGGTAGAAATAAAATAGAATAATATCAGGACTGAGGATGATGGCAGTAATGCCGAAATGCGCATAGACCTTATTTAAATGAAATAAATGAAATAAAGTGAACTAAAACCAAGCGTTTTTATTTAATTATTATTCGTGATAATTATAATAATGGTTCACCAAGTGATAGTAACCGATATTTTAAATTTTATTAAAATAGAAGAAGGTAAAATGCCCGAACCGTATGTTTATTGGAATATTTTTATGTAAATGGATTGACTAATAAACAAACTGAACAAATTTTTAGCGTTTTTCGTATATTTTTGTCAGTTTGCTCTGTTTTTTTTTGACAACTTTTTTTATGTATCGCTGCTTTTTGCCACTTTTCCACAAAAAAGTTGTAAAAAGAATGAAATTTGCTAAAAAAGAGCTCTCGTTCGGGGGGAAACTTTTCAAGCCATCTAATTTTATATTTGGCTTAGTTCGGCACTGGACGTGAGAGTAAATTAATTATGTATTTTTAGCTGGAAAAATTGAGATTAAGAAAAAAATGGTGGAAAATTGTAAGAGGAATTATTTGAAAATGAAATGTCAAATTTGACATTGCAATTTTTAAGTAGATTGGCCATTTTTATTAAAAATTTATAGGTGGTAAATACAAAGTGACAAAAAGTGTGTCGATTCGATGAATTGTACTAGAAATGCGACTTGAAGAATCGAAATTGAACCGCAAAGTAGCATTAACGCAAAAATCATCATCAACAACCACGGACCTAGCAACATCAACAAAGCATATAATCCATTACACGCTACAAAAAATGCTAAATTACATGCATTGAACACACACACACATATACACAGACACACACACAGAGTGTGTCTTTAAAAACTTTCACCGTGGCTAATACAGATTCACCT
Organism: Adinopsis sp. GC000173; assembly: GCA_030264715.1. Lineage (NCBI taxonomy): Eukaryota > Metazoa > Arthropoda > Insecta > Coleoptera > Staphylinidae > Adinopsis > Adinopsis sp. GC000173. The sequence goes on along the minus strand of JARJDW010008205.1, from coordinate 16,649 downwards.
CTACCTACCTACCTATCTACATTGTACATGCATAAGCGTTTGGCGAGCGGCGAACGAGAACGAAACGCTCATAACAATAATAATAGCAAAGAAAATAGAATGCCGTGTGGTGCGCGACTTTCTTTCGATGTGCGCGCGCGTCCGCCCGCTCAAGTGTCAAGTTCATTAGAGGCGCTGTGTTGAGGTTAGGTTTGTTGTTCTATGCGTTCTATGGTGTTGCGTGTATGGCGTGTGCTGCGCTTGACATTGCGAACGCGTTCGAGCGGAACACGTTGTATTGCGCGCGTATACGTCGGCCGTCCATCCTAGCCGCACGACAACGGCCTGTGTCTGCTGCCATCGTCTAATTCATTTCGATTCATTAAGTTTCACTTACTCGCAGGCGATCATTTTTTTTTTCATTTATTCAAACATTGCATGTAATAGAAACTCTATTTTTTCTCTCTTTCAGCTGTTGTTGTTATTGCTGCTGGGTCATTTTTTACAACAATATCATTTCTTATTGAAATGAAATGAAATTAATTGAATCTTGGTATCAATTTGCAATTATTTGCGATACCTTTTTTTGTCTTTTCTACATCAATTACAATTCAAAGTGAAGTAAGGAAGGAATCGAAAAGTGAAAATTGATAATTATAACGTCGTGAATTATAAGATTTTATTGCAGAATACAATAAGACAATACTTTAAATGACTTTAAACAAAATTGGTTATAAGAAGAACTACTTAATTATGTTCCTGTAAAAATATTCTTTCAGTAGACTCATTAAACCTCTAAAAATGAACAAAATATTGAAATTTTAGGAAATTTTCACACGAATTAAATATTTCTTGCTGAGTTTTAAGTGCAATTTGGGGCACCTCGAGACTTATTAATTTCTATTGAGAAGCATGACTAGAAAACTTCAATTTTGATATAAATTGCTAAACGAAAGTGTCACAAACGTTTAAAAATGAACAAAAGTCTAAACAATTTAAGAAGGTTCTAGATGAATTTGACGTTCCTTTTTCATTTTTAGCGTTTTTTCTTTAGATAATTTAGAATGTAGTAATTTCTATTGAAAAGTAAGTTTTAAAACCGAAAAAGAATAAAATTTTTTGCTAATCGGGACTCAAAAATGTAAAGGTAGCTAAAATCTGAAGCAATTCTTACACAAACTAGAGGTTTCTTGTTGAAGCTTTAATAAATTTTTAGACGTTTTTATGGCAAAATTTAAACAAAAAATTTGTATCTATCAATAATTACAAAAATAGAACCATAAATGATCTTTTTAGTGTATTAGTGTAATTAATTTATTATTTCTTTCTATGATACTCAAAGTCTGACAAATAGCAAAATTATCTTAGTAAGCATACCTGTCGTCTCAATTCACATAACATAGTATTGTAATTTAGGACTCGCGCCTTTTCTATACTTTAATTACAATACACAGTGAACTTAGACGGGAATTATTCAAAATGCATCACCCCGCAATCAATCGAAAAGTGAAAATTGATAATTATCGCACGATAAAATGACTGGATTTTATTTTATTGCACACATTACGCTAGTAAAACAATAATTTGCGATACGATTTGAATAATATTGAAATGAAATCGTTGGCGTCGAGAAAACATAGTCTAATCATAGACCGGCTCCGATCATTTATCCTTTAAATTAGCGCGAAAAAAAGCAGAAAAAAAAACACACACACACACACAAATGAATGAATTAGCAATTAGCGCGCACACGCACGCTAATTGGACGTAAAAAAGCTACAATTAAGCGAAAAAAAGTGAAAATTAATAACTGGATTTGTTCCAAGCGCAACAAAATAATATATTTTTTTAATGAAATTTCTAATAAATGGAATATTAGAAACTCCAAATCGAACAAATTTACAACAAAAGGAGAGTAACATAAAAAAAACCATTTCACTCCCATTTATTATTAACAAAACGTACGTAAGGTTTCTAGACAAAACGCGAAAAAAATCATATATGCAATATTAGAAACTATTTCAAATTGAACAAATTTACAACAGCAACAACAACAACAACAAGAACAACAAAAAAAAGTGAAGTGAAGTTTTCACTCCAATTTGTTTACGTACAAAATTCGTAGCTGCGTTGTTTTCTAGCCGAGCGCACAAAACAATCCGCAAACAACTTGTTTTATTTATTATTATTATCTTTTGTCGCCCGACTCAAAAATCACAATTGCGTCATTTGGAGACGTCGCTAAACAAATTCAAAGAGACATAAAAAGTTTTTACAATTTTTTAGTTGTGTTTTATAGCCATACTCGATGTGTCACGAAAAAGTTGCAAAAACTATTGAAAATCTACTAGCAAATTTTCAATTTCAATGAATTTTGTCGATTTTTTAGTTGCCTCCAACGCCTTTTCGATGTTTCCAGTCATTTAACGATGTATTCCGGCATAAAAACTTTTGTGTATCTTTAAAATTTTGTTTATAGTATGTGAGCACATGAAAAATTATTGCGATTTTTTAGTCGCACGACTAAAACAGCGCCTTTTTACATATTCCTCCATAGTTTACGTCATTTACAAAGAAAAAGAAAAAAATGAGTGATGTTTTCACTCCAATTTATTTACGTACTACGAAATTCTAGCGTTGTTTTCTAGCCGAGCGCGCAAAACAATCCAATTTCAATTACCTTTTTACTTTTTTTTATGATTATTATTCGCCGGTGTATGAAACAAGGCTCGCTCACTCGCTCGCTCGCTTTATTTTCATGACATCGTATATATAATTTTTATTTTCTAGAGCGAGATGGAGAGAGAAAACGGACGCAAGTGAAACCCAGCGCTATGCTGTGCTGTTGTGCGCGGCTTTCACAAACGAAAAAATCGAGTGCGCTAAGTGCGCATACTATACGTTTCGGAATGTGAAAAGTCGCATTCGCGCATGGATTGTACGCGCCGAGCCGCTCACTTTGCGACGCTGCCTGCCTCTTTGTCTGCCTCTTTGCCTGCCCGTTGTCGTCGCCACCTCATTCAAAGTGAAATTTGCGTTTGTATGTACATGGAATTATTGTTATTAGAATTAGAAAGACAATTGAATGGTGCGCGGTGTAATAGAGTAGTGAAATTTTCTAGATCGGCCAACTACTTCGACTCTCTGCACCAACAACATTCGAACTTGAATTTCAAAACGAGCGAGAGAAATAGAGAGAGAGAAAGAGAGCAAAAAGGAGCGCAAATTGCGTAATCGGCTAATTGGTGGATGTGGGTCATCGGCAGGCCCGTAACATCAAAAATATTGCTTTAGGTTGAATGGCATCCGAAGTAAAGCAGGTGTTTTATTTCAGTTTTTGTTTTCGTATTCATTGTTGTTCCAATTAAAGACGCAATGAAACAATGAACATGAATAAGAATAACTACATACTTGATTAAGTCATTAATTTCAAGTTTCATTGAAAATTATTTGTTTTAATTTTTTTAAATTAGTCATTTTTTATTATACAATATTTGTTAGTAAAACATATTATTTTACTTTCCTCATAAATTCAAAATGCATTAGCTTTGTATCTACAGGACAAATTTGACTAATTCAATCAATCATTTATATCAATATATTCCTGAAACTAATCAGCTGACGATTAAATCGGTCGATGGTCAGAAGTAATGATGAATCGTCAGGATTTTTTTTGAGGTTTTTTGTTTCTTAAACATTTATTGCTTTTAAATCATTTTGAACTTCAAATCGTTTAAATCGTAATAAAAAGTAATCATGAGTAATCGACATTGACTGCAGATCTATTATTGTCATAGATAAAACGTTATTGTCAAAACATTTGAAACCGATCGAAATTTGTCCCAACCAAAATTGCCTGGCAATTGGACTGCGAATTATAAAATCGACAACTGGTCAAAAATCAGTCAGTTTGTCCTGTTGATACAAAGCTATTGTTATTAAACGTTTTGCTAATGTCAATTTGATGTTTAAAAATTTTGTTGTCAAATAATCAATTAATTAAATTTTGACTGGAAGATAATTTACTAACTAGCTGATGCTGATTACTTTAAAGTATTTAAATTATAAGTTAATGTTTTATTGTAATGTGTAATAAGATCTAATAATTTGCAACAAGATAATAACCAATTTTCACTTTTCGATTGATTGCAGGGTGACGTATTAATCAATTCCTTCCTTAATTTCACACTGCATTGTAATTAGGATAGAAGCGGAGAGAACATAGAAAGATATTCACTATTTCCATATAACTTTTAGAAATGTAAAATATGTACAATAATAAGGGTTTGTAAGTGAAATATTCTTATGTCAAAATAAATTAAATTTTTTCCAGTAATTTTTAGTGACCAACTTACATTTTTTGTATCTAAAATTGAATGTTTAAGAATTGTAGATAGTAGAAATGTAAGTTGGGCATCAAAAATTGCATTACCAATTGTTGACTTTCAATGTTGTATCTACCATTTTTTTAAAGTTTGATAAAATATTCAAAAAAATGCGCTATATTTACAGTTGTGCTATTAGACGCCACTAACTCGATTCGATCTAGCGATTTTTAAGCAAAATTGCAATTTCACGAACATAAATAGTGTAACGGTTAATGCGAAATCAATGTAAGTAAAAGACATAGATTGCTTTGAGATGCTTCTTTATTTATATTTATACATAAACGTAACGTACATACACACTTAACATAAAAATAATGATAATAAATAAGTCACAATAAATAGTTAAAAAAAACAATCGAACGAAATATTAATATTAAGATAATAAAACAAAAAAAAATAATGTAGATTAAGAGATACTTATTGTGTAAAGCAAATCAAAAAAATTAAAAATAAAAAAAAAATTACGAAGTATTATAGTAGATAGAAACGTCAGCAAAAAATTACAGTAATAATTAACCGATAGATAGATGTATGGATGTGTGTGTGTGTTGTGAGTGTTTGTGTGTTGTATGTGTGTGCATAAATTAAAAATTATTTTAAAAAAAGACACAAACAAACAAAAAATATGTCTGATATGTAGCTTCTAACCTATATGTACAAGAATACAATGGTGGCGTCGTCGTCGTCGTCTTGGTAACAACGAAAAGAATAACAACGCGCTTAGGTTTATGTTTATTTATGCATGTCTTCGATTGTTTCTCATCATGAAATGTGCAATAATTGGTTGGCGATTTGATTCATTCTATGTTACAATTATTAAATGGAATAAAAACAAAAAAACAATATCGTATAGCTTATTATTACAAAAATATGTGTAAAGTAATCTCTAAAAATTCTCTCAATTAGTTAAAACACTGGACGGATTTTTTGTTATACATTAAAAAGCAGTGGTGCAACACAATAATAATAATAATAATAATAATAATTTGCTTTAATAATAATAAAATCGTAAACATTTTTTATATGCGGAAACATCTCGAAGTGCCACGAAACGTCAAGAAACGTCAAGAAATGTGATAAAATATACGCATTGTGACTGTTCACAAAAGTTGTCAGGCATGACTATGGTATATAAAAAATTACAAAAATTTATTATGATGCTCAAATACGTCACTTTGACGAAACGTCAAAAATATATAGATATGTAAAAATGTCGCACGACTAATAAATTTTTTCTTACAGGAACCAATAACTCCAAAATCCGTTTAAAAAAAGACATCAAGAAGGATGAAACGTTACACGTTGCTACTTTTTTGTCGCGCGACCCCCCCAAAAAAGCGACCAAAAGAGTCGCAATTTTGTTGTTGTATACGTACACCACTGCTATTTAGCCTCTCAGAAAAAAAGTAACAACAAAATATAAACGTTCTGCCACAGGTCTACAATAAAACAGTTTAGATAGCGGGCAAATACATCTATGAGTGTATGGTTCCGAGCGACACCCTCTGCCTGAATCCCTTACTGCCATCCGGTCCTTTCGGCAATCGCACCACATTCTCATTCTGAAACGCCGTACTATTGCTTCTCGACCGTCCCGTTCCACTCGAATCCGACGATAGACTGCACGCTGACATGCGACGCTGGACGAACGCCGCCGTTGCATCGGCGCTGACACGCCGTTGGGGCTGGAAGAGCGACGACTCGCTCGAATCACGACTGCCGTAACTTAGACGACGCGGCACAAACATGAAGTTGGCTTCAGTTGCGGAGGCGGACAGGCGACGTTGCAACCACGCCGCCGGTTCAATGTACTTGTTTGAATTTGGCGGAAAGTGCGCTGATGATCCACGACGCATACGAAGACGTAGATTTAATTCGGATTCACTTCCGCTTGTTGTTGTGTAATCCGAGTGGGAATCAAATGAATGCTTCTTTTGTTTTGGCTTCATTTTGTTGTTTTTGCGTTCGGGATGTGGTACGGAATTTAATTCGTAGACTTTTAGGTTATTTTTGACAAGTTTTAATGCGTTTCGAGCGCTTTCTGATTGGACGAATTCAACCAGTGCACAAACAACGCCGCCTAGCGATGGATTTTTATGGATGAATTGTCGGACATCGCTCGGGATTGGATTGCCCGGTCGGAGGATACGAATCAACGCGATCTCGCCACAATTTCGGAACAATTCGGCCACATTTTCAATTGTCGGTTTCTCAATTGGCATATTCACTGCCACGACAGTTCTAGATGGCGTTGTTTCATCATACAGTGGTAACGCTTCTAGGCGACGCAACTTGGTACCAGCCTCATTTATCTCCAACTTGTTACTTCTTTTCAGCGCATAAGCAACTACTCTCCAATCTTTTGTAATATGCTTCACCCGCTTAAAACTCGAAATGAGCTTCAAGGAAACATAACCCTCCTTATTCCGCTTGACATGTTTCAACAGAAACGCATCTTTTGTTATATTCGCATCGCTGAAGTAGAACTCAACCTGCTGCACAATCTTATCCGCTAATTCATCGTCCGGAGCGACAAATGGAGGTTCGACCGCGCATTCGGGTGTCACCTCGCAGCCGGAATCCTTTCCGCCGCCGTTCGAATCCGCATCCGAAGCGGAATCGCTCAAATCGGCCATGTGCGCGCCTTCATCCTCGTTGGCGCCGTCCTCCGGCGACTTGTCGAACGTGAGGGAGATGTTACTGTCGATGCTCGAGATGCTGTCGCGCGTCTCTAGACATTTGGCGGATGGCGGGGTGGCGTCGTCGTCTTGAATTGCGGGTGGGGGTGGTGATGTTGATGGGGGTTGGGGGAGTGGATCGTTTGATGGCATCGTGATGATCAGCACTGCAAAAAAGGAATAAAAATTTTGTGCTATCGATTGCAAACATTCAAATAATAATCATTTATCTACAGGCCGCCGATTCAAACAGCTTCTTTGCAACTATAAGACTAAATTAGTCAGGCGCGCACGCAGAAATTTGGTTTGGGCGTGAGAATTGATGGTAAAGGCAATTAATATACATGAATGACCTGCTAAGCAAAGTTCAATATTCTTTATTTACTATTTTTTGCGCTCTTTTGTTACATTTTGTGGTTTTTTGTTGACTTTAAAAAGTGTTGCGCTTTTTTACTACTTTTTTGTGTTTTTTTTACCATTGCTTGCGCCTTTTATTACTTTTTGCAATAAAAAATCTCAAAAAATTATCAATAAACCTAAGAAAGCAGTAACAAACAGTAAAAAGATCTAGAAAGTCGGAAACTTATCAGACCAGACATGTAGCAGGGCTTGAACACGCGAGCCCATCCCCTGGGTGCGCGCCTGAACTAAATACTTTAAGCCATGTTTAGCGTAGATTTATTAATGTAGCCAGATTGACTTTTTGTTAAAAAATATTATATTGGGCACATATTTAGATTTTCATGTACAAATTTGCTGAGATAATGTGGAAATATACAGAGTGATCAAAAAATTGTTACAACTACAGTATAAATTTACAGTTTTTGGATGTTTTCGGTGCAAAATTATTAATGTAAGGGATTTGAGTTAAAATTATGATCTTTTTGCGAACAAATTATAAATAATGTACAGTATGATCAATAATATAATAAAAAATTTATCATTTTCGTTGGTATAATGTAGTTTTTAGAGTTAAAGTGATGCTTTTTTATGAATGATTTTAGGTTACGTTTTTTCGTAATTAATTCGATTATAGTTGTAGAGTTAAACTATCAATCTTTTAATATAAATTGAAAATTTCTCTTTTATAATATGTACAGTGTAATTTTGGTCAGATTTTGCATGTACTTTGAATACAGGATGCCCAAAATGTATTATTTATATACATATATATTATTTGTTGCATTCTTTGAAATTTCACCCATACATATTAAATAAATATTTAAGATTTTTGTGCGCCGTCGAATTAAACACCAACTTTCTCATTCTAAATGGAACGCATTGTATATTTTTGCATTTTTTATAATATAATAATGAAATTCCGCGTGCAATTTGTAACCTCAAATTCTATACAAATCGTTTATTATTGATTGGCAGCAGCATTTTATAAACGCGGAATGCAACCAATCATTCAAATCATAACTTGCGGATAATTTTCTTTGGATCGATAATTTATGAGGTTAGAGGTGTGCTCTGAGGTTGACATAATGCTGTACATATTTAAATTCGCGCATTATGCACAGTATGTGCACAACGATTATTAGTAAAATGACAGGTGGCTGAAACACTGTTTGTTTGTATTAGATATGTCAAGCTCAACAAAATATGTATTTTTAAGGTTAAGTGTGTAAATTAATTTGCACATCATTTGAGAGGTTAAATTTTTGCCTTAACAATATCATAAAAAATTGCGATGACTCAAAATTTTGAAGGATTTTCACTTGTTGTATTTGAATTGGTAATAATGTTTGAGGTTAGATGTTGTTTTAGGCAAAAACGTTATCGTATTTTTATATTTCAAACCTGTTTGACCAAAAAACTAACATACACATTTAATAATTATCATTTGAGACAACAAATTTTTACACATTTTGATTGTTTCTTTCAATCTTTTTTTAGAATTTCCCAAATTTATAGATTTTCTAACAAAATTTCAAAAAATATTAAGAATTTTTTAAGATTTTCCAAGTGTTTTGGTCCGTTTTTCGTAAAAATGCCTTAAATTTCTGTATTGTTGTATTAAATTTTGGTTATCTAGTAAATTTAAGTTCATTTTGGCCCGAAAGATCAAAGAAATTGTCCACTGCTGGTTTAAGCAATTTGCTTGTTGATTTGAGATATCTTTTATTTATTTATTAATTTATTAATTATCATTTGAGACAACAATGGGGAACAATTTTTTACACTTTTTGATCGTTTTTTGCAATCTGCTTTTAGAATCTCTCAAATTTATACATTTTCTATCAAATATTCAAGAAATGTTAAGAAACTTTTTAGATTTTCCAAATGTATTAGTGCGTTTTTAGTCATAATACTCCAAATTTTTGCATTGTTGCTAGTAAATTTACCCCTTATTTTGGCCAGCAATATCAAAAAGATTGTCTACCCCCGATCTGAGCAATTTGATTTACACAACTTTACTTCTTGAGTCTAGATATCTTAACCGAAAACAAAATCGTTATTTTCAAATATTTTGCGAATGTATTAGTACGTTTTTTTGTCATAATACTCAAAATGATTGCATTGTTGAACAAAATTTTGGTTTGTCAGTAAATTTAGTCCTCATTTTGACCTGCAATGTCAAAAAGATTGTCCATCCCCGGTCTGAGCAATTTATGTTACGCGTCCTTACTTGTTGAATCCAGAAAACAAAGTCGTGTTTTTCAAAGATTTTGTCGAGTGTAAAAAAATTCATTCGCACACCAATAAACATCTGAGGTTGCATTTGCGCCTCAACGATTCCTTGTTCGCGAATCGTACCGTTTGAGGTTAGCATTTCGTGAAGCGAAACGCGCGAGCAACGATAATTAAATTCGAAACGCGACCGAGTGTATTAATAAGCGTAAAAATCATCGTTGTTATAAGTTGTTTTTTTTGTGTGTTCAGCGCAAACATCATCATCGTTTCTTCTCGTAATTTCTGCTCAATTGCATTTTGAGGTTATGTGCGCAAATTAATTCTTATAAATCCATTTAATTCATTGATAAAATCATAGAATCGATGAATAGCTAACTAAGTTATAATAAATTTCTCTTTGCTGCCGCACACACACTCACACAAAATTTGTAGGTTATGCACGCGGCGTGAAATCTGGAGATTTTGAGGTTGGTGGCACAATTTAAATGCGCGGTGAAATTTAGGTTAGATGAAATCATCTAGGCTACAATATTCCTAAAACATAACCTTCAAGAAGGTTCATTTAGGGCTCAATAAAGTTAGATGAAATCATTAATTAGATTGGAATGTAAATTTCAAACCGCTACAACATAACCTAAAATCGTTTCACTTCCTTTATAATTATAAAAATTGAATTTCAAAAATATAAAAATTTAATAAGCAATAATAATCCCAGCAATTTCCTGATCGAAATAATTTTATTACAAAAATTATTGTAACGTAAACTCTTTCACTCGGTTTCTGGTTAATACGTGTATTAAACATCCGCATTTATTCGCATTGGCAAAATCGTTTTGGGCCTTACCTTCACTAATAACCTCAAATCGGCAAACAAAAAATGTGACGATCGCACAAGAAGAAGAAGAAAAAAGCAACGAGCAGCGCGCAAACAAACTTTTTCTTTTGCTCAATTTCTCCGCACACTAAATTACAAACTATCAATTCGTAAATAATAAAAACTAATATCACAATATCGCTCAAATATTATCACACACACAAACACAACGAGTGTCACTTGGTCCTAATTGTTTTCCACACGTCGCCGAAAAAACGAAATATATTTTAATGAAAAAAAAATAAAAATGGTAAAAGCGCAACGTGTTCTGCTACTGCCACGGACTGGATCGTCTTATGACCTAGCTTTCTACCGTACCAACTAGGCGAGCTGGGTCGCGTGCGCTCGCTTTAATACACACCGGCCACCCTTCCACCAACCGCCGAAGTGAGGTTATGTTTCGGCGCGGCGCGCAATGTCACGAACGCGTACGGATTTTATTCATGACCTACCGTAACGCGCTGGCGATGTGTAACGCGTGCATTTTCTTCATCATCCACGACGCTTGATGCGTTTCTGTTTCGTTATTGCATTGTTTCTTATTGTTGTTGTTATTGTGTGATTTATGAAGGTGATGATGATACGGCGTTGATTGTAGAAAATTCGTTTTGATTCTTTTTCTATTATCATTGTGTTTGCGGTTTTTTTAATTAAGAAAGTAAGGAAAGAAGAGTAATGTGCAGTAGTAGTAGATAGTAGTAGTAGTAGTGTTTTGTTTTCGCTTAGAAATTTTGTTGTATTTTATGATACTTTGACATAAAACATGCGAAATTATAAATTAATAAATGGTTATTGTTGTAGAAGTTTTTTTTAATTAATTAATGATACGCCTATGTTTTTATTTTCATCTATTGATTATATTTTGCAAATCAAGTGAAAATTGCAGATTCAATCAAAATTTGTTAAAATTATTTTGTAATGTAATTGCAGTGGTCCTAAATCAATAGTTCGCGATTCAAAGTTGGGTCCCAAAGCAAATAGTAATAGCAATAGTAATACAATATAAAATTTATATTCTCTGTATCTAAACTGTGTCAAATAAGTATCGGGAATTGGCCATTTAGAAAACCCGGTTTAAGATATTGCCAAAAGGCTATTTGCTGTTGCAAGTTCGGTAAAAAATGGCAACTTTGAAGAGTGATAAGGCATCTTCTCATAAGGCTCTCATTTTAACTAAATTTCTGGTTAAATATTTAGCGAATATTATAGAACGATCGTCGTAATCGTCAGATATGGCACGGACTGCCTTTTTTCTGTCTTTAAAACTGAAATTTATAAGGTGAAAAGGAGAATTCGTGGCGAGTACTAAATTCGATTCAGGAAGAAGGGTTTAAAAAATGTTTAACGATAGAATTATTTGTTCATGTAACTATTTTATTTAAGAAAGGACTGACTTTGAAGGCGACATTATGCATTTGAATGAATGCTAAATATTTTGTGTTTTCTTAGGTATTTCTCTATTTTGAGGTTCGGCGTCTAAAAGTTTAGAATCGTTAGCTTAATTGAAAATATAAATTGTATTTTTTTAGTTGAAATTTAGCCAGAATATATTGTTTTACATCATATTTGCAATAATATTCTACAATACACATGCTCAAATTTATAGTCATCACTGTAAAAATTAAAAAATATGTAAATTTCCCTACTTTAATTGAAGTGTTTAACATTTTAGATCATTTTATACTTGTACTATTTTATTTATTTTTTGTTACGCCTGTGTATAATTGCCAGATACATCCATAAAGCTTTTAATTAAAATTTAAACGCTTTTGTTACGCTTTAATCTAATTGAAATTATTGTGTATATTATTTTTGGTATACTAGATTGTTTCTAATTTCATTTTATTTATGATAAAATGATAAAAATCATGCATTATTTCTAGACACACAGTGGCTTTTCAACTAAAAACTTTTTTAATTATATGTATTTTTTTCTTTCATTGAAATTCAGTGGGTTTGTAACGCGACACTGAAAGTTTTCCATTTTTTTTCTAATTCTAGATAAATCTTTTCCTTGTGCAAAAAACATTGCAGTTTTTTGTGATGCCAATGCCTTTTTTCCAGCACATGGGCGTAACAGTAATGTGTGCTTGAGCAACCAAATAATATCAATTAAAGTAATTAACCTTAAAATGAAGCACAATTCTGGACATTTTTAATGTTCCATCATTTATTTCGCGCACTACTTTTGCAGCCATTAGCGTAGACGTATACTGCGAATTAATCAATTTGATTAATTGTTGCACCTATGCTTTCTTGCACAAAGAAAATTCAGTAAATTAACCAGAAAATGTGAAAAATCGCTTGATTGTTTGCTTTAAGAAATTCGTTAATATATTTTTGATTTATGTTTCTTTGTTTTGTTTTCGTTTAACATTTTCGTTTAACATACTACATATACCTATATACATTATGCAATGTTTCATGCACTTATTTTGGAGTTTAGTCTCACTTCACACTAATCCTGATTAACTAATACTATTGTATGTTACGCCTATGCCTACATCTACACATGGACGTAGCATAAATTATATTCTTTAAGCAATAAAATATAGTAAAATTAATGTCTTTAAAAATGTGACAATTTGATGTATATTTTAAAGATTGCCCTTGTGTTGTGAAAAAACTACACTATTTACTGCTAGCATTTCTTGCATTGATTTTCAGTGATTGGGAGAGTCGTAGTATTTGAATTAATAAATTTGTTTAATCAATGCTATTATCATTTGTTACACCTATGCTATCTTGTCAACGCATGGGCGTAACATAAATTATTCACTTTGTATAATAAAAAAATAAATAATAAATTTATGTCATTAGTATCTCAAAAAATTACAATTTCCTTTTGTTTTTGGGAATTTTCAAAAACATTTTGTGGACTAATTTGTAACCTAGTTTTTAAATTAGTGAATTTAAATATGTAAAACGTATAACGCCTATGCTTTTGAACAACAAAATAATAAGATAAATATCAATGTGTCTGAAAATTTAAAAGATTGCTTATTATATTGTCTTGTTTGTTACTTTTCTAACAGATTTCCTGTATTCTTGGGTTTAGATTTTCTACATATAGATAAAAAAAATAATTTTTCTTCTCTTGAAGACTTCTTAATCATGATTTATCTTAAAATTTTCAATGCGTTTCCATAAATTTTAAAAGTTTTATTTAATTTTCCGAAAAATTGCTGAATTTTCTGCTCAAGTCTATAAATTTTATTAATTAAGAAACCCTATTGAAAAAATGCAAAAAGTATCTGATTTATTTTATGACTTTTTGATCGCTTATGATTTAATCAATCTGGCATTATTGATTAATTAGCAATAGTTAATGTTACGCCTATGCTTGCTTGTCAACCATGGGCGTAACATAAATCCATTTCATTCAATAAATTAATTGAGCAATAATTATAGTAAATGGAAGCGCTAATCGAATTAATATAAAAATGATGCCGTGCATGCGAACCAGACATGGGCGTAACCTACGTTTTTCACTTTTATAATCAATTTCAATAAAAACAAAAAATCCGAAAAATTTATCGGTGTGACACAGTTTTACATGCGCGATAATGATATGCGCGCGATATGCAACAATAATGCGACGTTGTCGAAAATAAAAATAAAATAAACAAAAAAAAAACCAAACACACATCGAATCGCAGCGCGCTATTAATTAAGGTTAGGGACGAGGTCCCTCGCGCTCGCGCCGGCCCGAATTGGAAATTGTGCGCCGGCAGTGTGTAAAGCGATTCGTATACAAGAAAAAAAAACACACAGAGAGAAAAAAAAAAACGTAACCTCGCTTAGACCTTGTCACCTTACGGGCGCCCTTTACCTCACCTTGATCAATCATATATCGGCGTTTTTTTTTCGCCGTGTATTTCCTTTTTTTGCCGTGCGCTGACCAATCAGCATGTGATTTCATTGATTCAATCCTTTTAATGCACATCAAAAAAAGTTTTATTACTTATTTACATCCTTAAAACAAAAATAATTCAAATTCATTTTTTTGTTAGTTTATACACAATGTGTAAAATTGTTAATTCTTGTTAATTCTTCTTAAATAACAAGTAACGAATAAATTGCAACTAATGTACATGAAAGAGCAACTAATATACTGTCCAAATGTGTATAAAAAAATTACGAATTAATGTAATTCAGTGTTAAAAAATAAAATAAACGCAAAAATCATGAAAGGGTAATGGCGAAACTGCTAGAGTAATTGCGCTCTAACAAATTAAATAGGTAAAAAAGCTACATATTGTAAACTCGCAGTTGTAATTATCAGGGATGTCCTGTAAACTGCATTCCGTATGAACCATCCCGAACATAATTCACATCTAAATCATCATTCGTTGCTTTTTTCAAATTCATGACAAATTAAGCTAGGAACGCCAATTGCTCCGTGAATAGCAATCTAGTACAAATTATATCTTAAAATATTCAGCAATGCACAGGAGAATGCCTCTTTGCATATATATTACCAGATTCCGAAATAATTATTATATATACCTATAGAAATAATTTTGATGCGCATTTCAGTTATGTAAGGGCTGCTAATTTATTTGTTGAGGAACTGTCTTTATTTTGCAGTATGTTAACTTACACAATGTTTTTCTGATCTCTACACTTATTAATTTTTAAGATAGACCAGGTTGCGGTATTAATCCGGCGGTCGCCATTATCCAACTTTCCCCTATAATAATAATTAATGAGTCATTCAACATCACTTAGGATAGCTCCATAAATATGAATTGTTTGTCTCATACTGAAAACTGTCCCCCCAAAGAGGCCAATTTTACTACACCGACAGAATACCGTCCTTCTATCTTCTCAATTACAATCGTCTATCTATTTTTAGTTGGTTGTGCTCCACAATTGTTTCTTAAATATCTGGTCACTTTAGCAATAGTCATATCAATATCCTGGACGAATCACTCACGGATAATCAAAAATGTACCACAAAATTTTTGTATTGCGTTTAATCAAAAGTCTATTGTATAAATATTTTAGCAATCATTGATTCATTTGCAGAAATTTGCACACTTTTCAATAATAAATAATAAATTAATACTATCAATGATCTCGAATCAATTTAGTCTTTATTAAGAAATGTGTATTGAGTTTAATCAGAAATATTCTCTCTCTAATAGATTTTGTGTTAAAGTAATAGTATAGTGAAATAAAATTGGCGTTTGATTTGCGAATGTATTTAGTAAATATGCGCGCGCTAAAAAAACGTTTAATTGCATTTTAAGGCTAAGTGATTGTCTCGTTCTAGAAAAGTCGATAATAATAAACACATCGTCAATCAATGCGCCGGCCAGGTAGATTATAACATTATCGGCGCGCGCGCGCTCAACAATATTTAGTATTAGCGAAAAGAAAAAAAATGTTGAAAAAAGCGCGGAGGGAAATGCGAATGAGTGAGTCATCCGATCAATCGCGCGACGAAAGAAACCTTCTAGCGGTATTATATTATTTAATCGCATTAGAAGCGTTTCTTTGGCATTTTCTAGCCGTCACACAAAATATCGCCAGGTAATCTTCCATAGTGTGGTAATTAAATCTTTTTTTTTTCAATTTCTTAAAATTGCTTTATTTTTGATAACGTTAAAAAATTTATGATGACATGATAATCATATAAAGATAACTGGATATTATTTTCAATTAGTATTGCAATAATTCAAATAAAATTGCTTTATTTTTTGATAAGGTTAAAAAATTTATGGTGACATGATAATCAGAAAAAGATAAATAGATATTATTTGCAATTAGTCTTGCAATAATTCAACCTAAATTCAACAAAGCGAAAAGTTTATAGTTTAGACTTGTTTTTTCTATGATAAAAAACATAATCATTAATGTTTAACACTCTTGTTAAAATTGCTTTATTTACCATTAATAAAATTTGCTAAATACTTATTTTTTGATAACATTCAAAACTTTATGATAATTAGAAAAAGATAAATAGATATTAGGTTTGTTTTTTATTACACTGAACATGAACATATGTTCATGCACATGAACTTATGTGCATGAACATGTTTCCTCTATGTGCCGTTGGTGCAGTGTGGCGCTGTGATAGTTGACACT